>VWZO01010201.1:103873-116017 GCA_013396975.1 Bucco capensis
TTTATACAAATATTAAACAGTACAGGCCCCAGCACAGAGCCCTGAGGGACACCACTTGTCTCTGATCTCCAGCTGGACATCGAGCCATTGACCACTACCCTCTGGATGCGGCAAGGATTAATTTTGTTTTATTTTTGTGTTATGGGTTGCTCCTAATCAGTGTTTTTACTAGCCTAAGTGACAGCAAGATCTCACTTAATATCAACCCTGGATTCAGACTTCAATAAGCAAACCGTAGCTGCTGAGGTTTCTGTAACCATTTGCCATCTAGTGGACAATGAGGAAATCCTCAGCTCTTGGCTCCAGCAGAGAGAAAAGAGGTAACCACCAGGGCTAGAGGACATGTCCTGGAAAATCTGGTACAGCTCACTGGCCAAGACATTTACTTATTTAAGTATTTAAGATTAGGCTCCTTGATTGAAACTGAGCACCTACTTCCCCTTTGCTGGATTACACCCTCTTCTTGCACATGGATCTTGCCCAACCACAGCAGTTTGCTCCTGAGTGGTTAGTGGTTATAGAGACACACACAAGAGGCAAGTGTTTGTCTTCTAAAATGAAGGGATGACTTTTTTCCTCATGATAATGCACTGATAGTACAAAAAGGATGGGAAGACCTAGCAAATGAAGACACTCATTCAGATCTTTGGCTTGCCAGCCCAAACCATTTCTGTTTCAAGTAGCAGGCTTGATTCTCCAGCTTGACTTCATTATTCTCTGCCAGTGGAAATTTTTCCTATAAGGGAAAATGTTGCTCATGTCTCATTTAATTATCTGATGCAAACTGGAGATCTTGTCTTTACATATCGGAGAAGATCAGAAAAGCTGCCACTTCTCCTAATTTAAGTAGTCCCTTTCATTTAGCTGGTGTTGCTCACTAGGGTAAGGGCTTCTGGCTTAGTCTCTGATTTTAAAGTGATGACAACTGGCAAAAGTGTCACATCTTGACCTTGGTAAATAGTCTTGTACATTGGGAAATTTGTGGAGGGGGTGGAAGTTCTCAGTGGAATGAGTTCAGTGGTAAAAAGATGTTGGAATAATGTGCAGCACGGGTGAAAATCTCTGTTGGTTTCCTTGGCAGTGAGGAACCAGAGAGGCTTCCTGCCCACTGATATGTTTGAGGATCAAGAAAGGTTAACTGCAGCAGAGCTGGAGATGTGACTGGAATGTATTCTAACACTGCCCTCCCCAAATGCTTGACATATTTGAGCTGTCTGTCAGTGAGCATCTGATGATACCATTGCCTGGATTCCAGGCATGCCTTTAAACACCTTTCAAGCTGTTCAAAAAGCTGGGAACAAATAATCAGCATTATTCTGTTAGCCCAGCCTAGGACAAGCATTGGTTTAACTTACCAAAGCTGCTGATGCACACACACAGATCCTCACTCAGCACACCCAGGCACATGCCCAGTATGCTCTCCTCCACACAGAACAAATGCCCCACCTCTTGTACAACAAGCCTAGCTCAGAAACTAGCTCTACTTCCCAAGCATGCATGACACTTTGCTGGAGAGAAACTCTTGCAAACATCAGGCAACTTACAAGATAGGAAGAGTCACATCCTGATGCTCTTTTCCTCTCCATACTCTTTCTGCCAAGGTGTCTTTAGGATCTAAGATAGTGTGCTGGCTCCTTTGTTTTTGGGATAGCTGTGGGTTCCAGCCCTGGTGGAACAGCCCTACTGCTCTCCAGACACACTAGTTGCCTCTGCTGTTTTTCAGGTGTTCATAGAATCCTAGGCTGGTTTGGGTTGGAAGGGACCTCTGGAGCTCATCTAGTCCAACCCCCCTGCAGTGGCCAGGGACATCCCCAAGTAGAGCAGCTTGCCCAGAGCCCTGGCAAGCCTCACCTGCAATGCCTCCAGGGATGGGAACTCAACCACCTCCCTGGGCAACCTGCTCCAGTGTTCCACCACCCTCGTGGGGAGCAACTTCTTTCTAATNACTTGGTCTTGTTGAAGCTCCTGAGGTTCCCCTGGGCCCACCTCTCCAGCTTGTCCAGGTCCTTCTGGCTGACATCCTGCCCCTCCAACTTATCCCCAGCACCCCATAGCTTGGTGTCATCTGCACACTTGCTGATGGTGCATTGCTTAAGGCTAATAAGCCTCATCTTACCCACTCTGGGCATAAACCTTAGTTAGTTCTGAGGATAAGCACTCTGCTATGCTGACTGGATATCATTCTCTGTCCCATTGTTTCTGAGAACTGTCTTAGGAAGTGGCTGCCATCCTCTGTGGGTCCCTCCTGTGGAAATCAGTGGGACTTTTCCATCTGTTCCAGTGGGAAATCTCATGGCTCACAATGCAAAAAGACCCTTACTGCTAGTTGACCCATAAAGCTACTGACACTCAGCACTATGACAGCAGATGCCTCACATTGTATAGAACACATCCAAGGGAAGTGGTAAGTGAAATGAAAGCTATCTATTGCCTTCAGATCATGAAGATTCAGGTCAGTCCCTTTCCTGCCAGGCTGAGGGTTTAGAAATTGAAAGCATTTTCAGGTATCTGATGGACCATTTCTTCAGGGACACTTTTTTTGTTGCTACTTTTTACTTACTTGGCCTTTCCCTGCAGTTTAGTAATAACATCCATCACCTTGCAAGATAAGAATAGAGAGGAAGGCAAAACCTATGGTAAACTGTGACATTGCCAGCAAGGAATGAAACAGCAGGAAATAGCACTGGCAAACTACAGTATCAGATAAAGTAGAAAAACTCTTTCTCCTGCATAGGTCCTTCTCTCTGCTTTTGTTCAGAGCTGAGTGTACATTCCTGCTTGACCTGTACTTACTGACTAGATTTAGACTAAATTTCTTCTGCTCTGCAGCCATTTCTAGCATGATCTTTGAAATCAGTGATATGTTGGTGATACCTCAAGTTCTGTTAACTCAGAACTCTAACGTGCTCATGTGAAAACAACCCGTCCTCTGAAACAGAGGGGGAAGGAGAAGGTGGTCGTATGGGTCATGTGGTATTTGATTCTTCCTGTGCTTCCTTTTCTCTTTGTTGTGAGCTGTACCCAAAAAGGTACAGCAAGGTCACAACAGATTCCCTCCAGGGTGCTCCATCCAGAAGTTAGCTGTAAGCTGCATGTGCACCTTGGCACTGGAGGTGCTGTGAGAGCATTGTTTATCCAAAATTAAACACACTAGTCAAAATGCAAACAGGCCTGGTGGGTCTGATGAGATTGTGAATGAAAATCAAGGCCAGAAACAATCTGCTGTGTTTGAGTACATGAAGGGCAGAAACTCTGCCTCCCTAGCTCAAACACAGTTAAATGGCAGATTATCAGCATCAACACTGGTTTCTGAGTTCTGTGTAGAACTATTTGCTCTAGCATTGAGTGCAAATCCGCCAAGGTTTTAACAGAGGTTTTAATGCCTTCAGAATTTGTAGGCAGTGAACACTAAAAGCTTACTGGTAATGCTTTCTGAACAAAAACTGTAAAATTTCAAGTATGCTTATGATTGAAATGAAGTTCAGTCATGCCACAGAAAGGCATTTTTAAAGCCATAGGTGAAGGCATAAGAGCTGGACTGAGTTCCTGCCTCTGTCACAGACAATTTCCATGATAGCTGTCAAACCAGAGGGAGTAGATTGTGTGTCAGCTCCCTGTGGACAGAATCAAGGCATGCCTTGTTCTGTCTATTCACAATAGTCCTCACCATCTGTTAGCAACTATGCAAGAGGAGAGGACTCTCTTCACTCTTGATCCCTGGGTCAATGGAAGAGTTTATCCCTGCATCTTTTAGACCCATGCCTAGCTACTCCCTTGTTTTATTCAGACCTCACTCAGATGTCTCAGAACACTGCTTCATTAATAAATGAATGCAATATGTGTGTGTGTATGTGTATGGCTAGGCTTCGCGAACAAAGATCCCGGGAGGGCTCCACCCACNTTTTCAGACTGATGCAATATGTAGAGAGTTGCTTTAAAGCAACTAATTCTGATTAAACTAGCAGCAGCAGGATGAGAGTCTCAGAGAAGCACTATTACACTTCACACAGAGTAAAGGTTCAGAATGTTCTGTACTGCAATTAGAAAAACAGATTGCATTGACTATTTTTAAATAGTTTCAAATGAAGTAATGATCTTAGACTAATAGGACTCAGCTTTGCTTGTACATCTAGTCTGCCCCTTGGGAAGCTCTAAAGATTGTTCCTTTGGGATCTACTTCAGTTACAGGTCTTCAGACTTTCCCTGGATAATCAATGTCAGGTCAGCATCCCAGAAGAAATAATCCAAAGGTATATAAAGCCTGAGATAGCTAAGGCAGACATGTTTGAGATTTTGAAGAGCCTGGCTGACTCAGGGCAGGGACTTGTCATGACTGCCATGCCTTCCAACAGAAGAATACAGAATCACAGAACATTGTGAGCTAGGAGGGGAACCACAAGGATCATCAAGTCCAACTCCTGGTCCTGTGCAGGACACCCAAGAATCACACTAGGTGCCCGAGAACATTGTCCAAGCACTTTTTGTCCTGCTCTTGCAGGGTGGTTGGACTAGATGATCTCCAAAGGTCCCTTCCAACCCCTTAACATTCTGGGATTCTGTGATTGTTGAACTCCCTCAGGCTTGCTACTGTGACCACTTCCCTAGGGAGGTTATTCCAGACCCCACCACCCTCTGAGTGTAAAACCTTTTCTGATATCTAGTCTGAACCTCTCCTGACTCAACTTCATCCATTTCCTCTATTCCCTGCCACAAGGAAAGGGTTGAAACATGACAGCTGTCACTTGGAAACTAGATTAGGGCTTCCAGCTGAGGTTTGAAGGTCTTGAAACAACAGTCTCTCTGGATACAACAACCACCGAAGTTTTTGTGCTCAGCCTACATGAGTACTCTTGCCAAGCAGTGCTCTTAAAGAGTGCTTTGAGGTGTTTCACATCCCCCATGCATCAGCTAACAACATCACAACCACAACTCCTAGTTTCACTTTGTATCAGTGAGCTCCACTTCAAAATACAGCGAACCAGGCTCTCCTGCATCTTGCAGACACACACTAGTATTCTTAATTACCAAAGCTGGACCCTCCAGAAACATTCTTTGGATCATTAAGGACCTTCAGCCTGTTGTGAATCCAATTCATCTAAAAGAGTAGTTTCACCAGACACTAAAATGTTCTTTTAGCAAATATTAGATGGTTTGACCAGGAGTTTGATTTGAAAATAACAAAGTGCAGACCTGGGGCCAGAGTCCTCCAGAGGAGTGCCTTGTCCTCTGCCAGTCGTTCAAAGCTCCAATATACAGTAAACCTTCAGTCTTCAGCCCCAAAATACATATAAATAGAAAGGTTGTGTGAATTCAACCATCCTCTCAGCTCTACCAGAAAAGCAGGCAGGCATTACCAGTGCTGTCTCACCTTGTATTTTAATCAGCTCCTGACTCAAACTCCTCTCCAACACATGCAGGTCACCTAGCAAGCAGTCACAGCTCTTTTTCCATTGACATTGTGTGAAAGGATAAGAATATTCTGGGTCATGAACTTTTTAGGCCTAGGACTTTCTCCTCTAGCCAGGTTTGAAAACTGCCCAGAAGGAAAAGCTCTCTGCCCCATCATGCCTATGCAAATTGCCACAAATTATCATGGGCCTGCAGAATTCAAGCTTCCTTGCAAATATTGGTAGAGTAGACCTGCTCCCTCCCTTTATCCCTCCATTTGCCTGTTTGCTCCCTCCCTCCAGCAACTGTACATAAGGAGAGTCAGCATCTGAAGAGGCTGAATGCTGATGCCAAAGGAAAGTTGTCCACTGGAAAAAACTGTTATGTTACTGTTTCTTCATTGGCATGAAGCACACACCAATGCCTGGGCCATGCTGCAGCCTGAGCATGGGAATACACCAAAGGGAAAATTATCTCTTCTCTAGGAAAACTGGCAAGGACAACTTTATTTCCCTTCTGTTTTTTGATGAAGAAAAAAAGACAAAGCATTTTAATTGCTGTATTATGTTTATTTGTATATCATAGGTTTGTTGCACTCAAAGCTTAGGAGAGGCAAGTTGAGTCTAATTCCAAGGTTGGTTCCAGTTGGAGAACACTGCTACCATCACAGAAGCAGGCAAAGAAACGAGCTGCTTCCATGCAGCAGAATTGCCAAGAGCCAAGCTAATGCCTGTTCTCACAGATATTAATGCCCAAAATGCCTGGAATTCCTGCACTGGCACAGCCATGAGCATTCAGTGGTGCTAAAAGAAACAAGAAAATGAAGAATTTATCAGTGACAAGATCCCTGCATCCAGCAAGAAGTCTGCTAAATACACAAATTTCAATCCTCAGTTGTGATCCTGTTTGAGGCTTCTGTTGGTCTCAATGGATTCTGTGTAGAATGTTTATGGCGTAACTCAGAGGTCCTACACCTGGGTCAGAACAATCCCCACTATCAATCCAGGCTAGGGGATGAGATGATAGAGAGCAGCCCTGCAGAAAAGGCCTTGGGGTGCTGGTGGCTGAGAAGCTGGCCATGAGCAAACAGTGCACGCTGGCAGCCCAGAAGCACAATGGCATCCTGGGCTGCAGCAAGAGAAGCGTGGCNAATCACCTTTGTGCTTCTCCTTTCCCATAACCCTCAAAGAGCAGGTAATCACATTGGCACACAGGAGATGCCTTGTGGGATCACTGTACAATTTTAGGGCATAAGTTGGGTACAGCTGGTGCATAGTGGCTTGGCTTCCTCTGACACCAGGCAAACCACTTTGAAAGAGCTGTTCTGGACGTCTAGATGCCTAACAATGACAGCAGTGCTTTATCAGATCCTGCCAAAGCATCCCAGAGCCTTAGCCTTTCAATCCTGCTAGGCAGTTTACTTCTCTCTCAACCAGGGCTCTTTGAGGCAGGAATGTCTCAAAGGTATCACATGGACTTAGGTTTAAAGGACAAAAAAATTCTTATGCACTGTAACAGGAGCATAACAATGTTCTGATCTTGTCACTTACCTTGAGTCTTTACCAGCTGGTAGAGAGGCAGACCTTTGCAGAGCTGTTTAATGTGGTCACCATAGCGAAACCAGTTTCTGATATTCCCCATCAGGGCATGGCCAGACTGAAACTCTGCCCACACATTCTTTGGAGAGTATATGGCCTTCATAGTCTGAAAAGGAAATGTGACACAGCATCAGTAATGGAGCTTGCTTGCATTCTACTAGGACAGTCTTTGAGAAAAAAAACCCAGAATCTAAAATCTCCTTCCTTTGCCTCTCACAAAGCATTCACTAAGGAAGCCACATGCTTTGAAAGAAAAAGAAGTATTTTCAACCTATTCAGAAACAAAGTTCACTAGATACTAGTTGTGCCAATATAGCAAAATTGAGCTGTATTACACTGGCATGATAACTGGCAGTAAATGCACTACTATTAGGCTGTCACAAAAAGGGCCAGAACTCCAGTGCATCTCCAAGCAATACTTTGTCACCTTCAGAAAATCTTTCCCTGAATAAGAAAAGTCAAACTCTGCCAATTGGTTGTTAAATTCCGTTCTGGAAATAAAATTATTTCAAGATATGTTAAGCTCAAAATATCAGCACAACAATGAAAAAAGGAACTGAACTGAACTCGTGTTGCCTCCACCTGAAAATAGTCAAGGGGCACTGCCTCCAAGGACAGGAGACCTCACAGGTACAGTCACAATAACAATCCACTACCAAAGTGCAGGTGGGACAAGACTGCTTGTTATCTTAAAATCTGACTATATGACATTGGCATGAAGTTCCATCTTGCCAGAGCAGCCTCATCATTGCTAATGCAGTAAAAGACATTCCCAAGACCAGCTGTTCTGGAGGGCTCCTATCCCACCACACAGCTCACACAAGGTATCCTTTCTTGGGCACAGAACGGGTGTCACTACCCAGTCACCTTTCTCTCAAAAGCCTGACGTCCAAGTTCTTGCAGCTCTGGGATCAATTTCTTATCTATTTTCATGATAAAGCAGGCATTCCGTGAGAACAGCCTTGTTGCAATATAGCCCTGTGATTAAAAACAGTTAGTTAGTGAAGAATACCACTAATATTAGTTGATTCTCTCTACTCTTTAGCACAATCTAAAGGAAACACAAAGTAGCTACACAGGCTACTACTGTGGACTGACTCTGCATTTACATTGCCACCTCTGGGGGCTGGAAGCAGCCTGCCCACGTCTGTCCCTAGCACTGGAAGTATCTTTTGGGACAGACAATGAGCAATGGCAGCCCATTCTCAGCTCTGGCCTCATTGAGGTCACTGACATTCTTCTCATTTTCATCAACTGCCACCACAGCTTTCATTTACAAGTCCTTTAAACTGCACCATCACATGGGTGAAACTAAGAGGTGGCCTAAGAGGAGGAAAGGTGATGAGACTCATCAAAGTAACAGTGTTTCAGGACAACTTAGAGTAAGAATACACTAAAATCATTTTGGAGTTTAAAAACCTTCCTCAGATATTAAATCTAGGGAGATTCTTAGCTTTACTTACTTTTGAGTAGTCAAAAATGGTATCAGAGGAGTAGATGCCAGAACGGACATGGACATCAGCAATATTCTTCTCATTGTGGATTGTCATCGTCCCTGTGACATAGTCACGGCCAGGTTCTTGCAGGACAAAGGTCTATGGTAAAAACCACAAAATCATTATTCAACTTCTGGCCAGGCTGGATGTGGAACTGGGCAACATGGTCTAGTGTTTCGGCATCCCTGCTTGTGGCGGGGGGGTTGGAACTAGATGATCTTTGAGGTCCCTTCCAACCTGGCCATTCTATGATTCTATGAAGGTGCTATATAAACAAGTGCTCTCTCAAACATGACTGCTATATGTAAATACTACATCCCTTAACAACGTTCAAGCAGTCTCACGAAGCTCTTGAGGTGGAGATTAATTATGCAAGAGTGTGTCAGGGTGAGAAAAGAGGGGACAGGTCCTTGCTGCAGGCTAAGGAGAAACAACATGGGACATCCCAGTCATTATGTATGACAGCAGGGATTGGCAAGAGGCTGCAATGGTCCCCAAATTTTAGCTTGAGCTAAGGGGACCAATTCCCCCCCCAGATTTCTTGTTACTATGCAACTGCATCGAACTGCCTCTTTGGCTTATATGATTGCCACCTTTGTCAAATGCTATTTTTCTCTACACTTGGCAATAGTCATCCTTTTAGTTCCTTCTGTGCTTTTCTTCCTATTCTATTTGCCCCATGCCCAGGGATCCAATACATTTTACGTGAGCACATGCACTAGAAGACTTCTCAGATTACTTACTTGCAATGCAGAAGTCTGAGTCCAGAAGACTCCCAGTAAAACAAGAACTGCAGCCTGTAGGAAGGAAGAGGCATTCTCACTTGACAGAAACACTGAGCAGTGCCATAAAAAACCCAGCTCATGAATTGAGGGAAGAAACTGTTGCATCAGTTTGAAAAATCACCACTTCACATGTTTGTGAGTTGAAAACAATTACAACTCTTCATTGTAAAGCCCTTACTATTGGGCTTTCTTTTGCCTGTAACTGAAAAAGCAGAACAACTTACCCATGACATTTTCTGTATTTTTCAAAAGTCTCTCCTTTAATGCCATGTTAGTTCTTGGTTTGCCTCTACAACTGTAATTAGTTAACCATAATGCTCCTTCTGAACTGTAATCCAGCCCTGCCCTCTTTCCTCACAGGATACTTGCACTGACTCCAAGAGGATTACTGCACACCCAAGAAATGCAGGTTTCCCACTGAACAACCCAAAGAAACAATACACAGATCATAGCACTCCCAATACTCTACCACTTGAGCATCTTCTCTATCCTTTTGATGTTCAAAATAAGCAACTTTTTATGATATAAATTCAGCAAAAATGGATATACTCACAAATCTGTTCATTTTTCTTTCAGATAAGAACAAGAGGCTGCAGAAAGTAAGAATGTAAGAAAATCCCAGAGACTTTCAACTTTTATATCTTGCTGGAGGTGTGGGAAACACTTGTCAGAACTTTTCTTTATGACTGGAACAAGCTGCTATCTCCATGGCTCACTGTGCTAAGAGTCATATCTGAATTTTGGGTTGGCACAGATAACCTGAGCCTGATAGGTTAAATGCACTCAGGAGGTCAGCTTTTGTAAAATTAGTCACTCTCCAAATGGCAATTATTTAGTGGTTTGTACTACAGAGGAGTTCCCACTCCTATTGGTTCCATTTTTTTAAATATTTAACAGGATATTGTCTGCAATTAAATGGCATCAGGAATAACTCTGCTATTCATCCACAGAAACTATATTTTGTCTTCTGAAATATAATCCCTAGCAGTTTGCAGGAAAATCCTGGAAAGAAATCCCTATGTCATGGTGGCCTGCATGCCAGCCATTGAACAGACCAATTCCTCAGCTGTTTCTCCCATCTGATATATGCATAACTCTTAACAGAAAGTGCTGCTCATTTCTGATCAGTTGCCATGATGTATAGAACATATGCACTGAAATTAGTGACATAATTAGGAACAACAATTGTGCTTCACAAGCTATGGGGTGCTGTTGATAAGTTGGAGGAGCAAGATGTCATCCAGAAGGACCTGGACAAGCTGGAGAGCTGGGCCCAGGTGAACCTCATGAGCTTCAACAAGACCAAGTGCAGGGTCCTGCCCCTGGGTCAGAACAATCCCCACTATCAATCCAGGCTAGGGATGAGATGATGGAGAGCAGCCCTGCAGAAAAGGCCTTGGGATGCTGGTGGCTGAGAAGCTGGCCATGAGCAAACAGTGCACACTGGCAGCCCAGAAGCACAATGGCATCCTGGGCTGCAGCAAGAGAAGCGTGGCCANAACATCTAGGCTCCTTGGCATCCAAAGGAGTACTGTGAAACTTCAGAGGGTATGCAGTTGGTACAAGGTCTGAAAACAAAGCAGCAGAGTGAGGATTCCTCCTTTAAAGCTACCAGTGTTTTCTGTATTTTATAAAAATGTCAGTGGGCTCAGGACATTGCCATGAGAAGTCTTCTCCTATGACTACAACCTTGCCTGGATTCCTCCTTGTCTGTGACTCCACAGCAGCAGTGCTGGAACCTTGAGGAATCACACTCTACTTTCTACTAGAACGTCATAACTGAAGCCCATTCCCACCTAAAAGAAACCAGAACTCAGCCCAATAGCCAATGCATTTCTGTAACCTCAGTCATCAAAAAAAGGCAAAAGAGATTGTATGGAAATTTCTTGCAGCAAACAGGTCTTAATGAAAATAAAAAAGGAACTGGTCCATGTTTGCTTTATTCCACCTACCTCAACACAGAAAATGTTATCTCAAGTTTAACAAAGCTGTGCTGCTAAGCAGTTTATCAGAACACAGTCAAAAAGATATTAAACTGTGGTAAGCGCAGTTAGAGTCATTAGATTAGGTTAGATTGATGTCAGCCTCCTCTTGAAAGCTGGCTCTGTCCCTTCTCAATAGATCCTTTTAGCCTGTCCTAAGGCTCATCTCAGTGAGCCTGCTATCTTCAGCCTGCTGTCCTACTCAATGTAATTAACAGTGGCCCAGTGAACAATAGTAGCATAGGGATCACTAATATGTTAGTAAGCACGAAAACGGCCAGGAAACTAGAATTGAAAGGGAAAAGAAATATAACCTGGCCCACCAATAATGAGACTAGAGGTAAAGGACAAAGGATGGGAGTGAAACCAATAGCCCAGATCAAGTGCATCTACACTAATGCATGTAGCATGGACAATAAGCAGGAAGAGCTGGAGGCCATTGTGCAGCAGGATAGCTAGGATGTAGTTGCCATCACAGAAATGTGGTGGGATGACTGTCACGACTGGAATGCTGGGATGAATGGATTTAAGGTCTTCAGGAGGGATAGACAAGGAAGGAGAGGTGGGGGTGTGGCCCTGTACGTTAGGGAGTGTTTTGAGTGTATAGAACTTGATTTTGGTGATGATAATATTGAGTGTTTATGGGTGAGGATGAAGAGGAATCATTCTATGATTCTATGATCTTGTGCTGGGAGTCTGCTCTAGAGCACCCAACCAAGAGGAGCAGGCAGATGAAATATTCTCTAAACAGTTGGCTGAAGTCTCACAGTCGCCAGCCCTTGTTCTGTTTGGGGACTTCAACCTAGCAAACATCTGCTGGAAATAGAACACAGCAGAGAGCAGGCAGGCTAGGAGGTTTCTGGAGTGTATGGAAGATAATTTCCTGACACAACTG
>VWZO01010203.1:0-21185 GCA_013396975.1 Bucco capensis
CTTTGTTGCTGCCGACAACGCTGTTCCCCGGGGTGACGGGAAGGCGGAGCCGGGCCCGAGGGGATGCAAGGGGTTGCGGGTAGCGCTGGAGGCACCCGGCGCGGCTGCAGGCTTTCCGCCCGCCGGGCCGTCCCCGGGGGACGCGGGAGCGGGAGAGGCGACCGGGGGCCAGGAGAAGAGCGGAGCGGTGGGGGGGGGCATGTGGGTGGGCGAGCCCCGTCCCCTCCAGCCCGCGTCAGGGAAGTGCTTTCCGCATGAAATCAGGGCTGAGCGCGGGGGTTTTTGTTGGGGCTGAGCACATACGTGATGTCAGCTCCGCGGAGTGCCGCCGCAAAACCCCTTGTAGCGCGGTGAGATCCGCTGGCACCCGAAAGCGGCGCAAATCTGCTCTGCTTGGAGCCGACCGACCCTGGCGGGGATGCAGCCTTCAGCACTCTCCTGTCCCATCGGGGCATGCCGATATCTGGAAGAAAAACAAGTAGGAATTGCATGGTTGTATCTGTGGGGAAGAAATGCGAAGTTGCCTGGTAGAAAAACTGCGCCTTGGTTTATATTCGGGTCAGTCTGAAAGCCTGGTTTTGGCAACACCAGGAATCAAACCTTTCTCATACCCATATCAGTGAGCGGTTTTATGCAAGGAAATGCAGTTTATATGAAGGAGAACTCGGGATCCTGTCCTGATAGTACGGGATACAAACCAGCTCTGAGTGGTCTGTCTTCATTGTCAGTGTTATCACCTCATGGCACTTCCAGTGGTTGGCTTAAAGCCACAGCTCTTAGAGAGATCTTAATCAGTCACAACTACTTCTCCAAAAACTCCCCCACCCCAAAACACACCAAAAACCTGCTAACGCCTATGGTTCCTTAAAAAAATCTTGGAAGCATTGCCTCAGAGCTTCAACTGCAGAGGTAACTAAAAAAGTTTTTAAAAAACTATTCTGAAGCAAATCTCTTGATTGTTGGACCTATCTGTGATACTTAAGTAGCTGAAGAAAATACAGTTGTAGCATGGGAGAATCAAAATTGCTTGCTATCTTGTGCAGATAGCTCTAATCCTGCAACCCAGAATAGTATTGAATGACATGCATGTATTTAAACCTTGAGCAGTGTGCTGTAATAGACTTCCACAGTGCCCTACCCTTACTGAATGTTATAGGTATATGTACTGCATGTACTCCCAACAAGCCATAAATAATGTGACCTCTTGCCCTCCTATCACCCATAAACATAAACTTCTTCACCCTACAATCCTCTGCAACTAGGTCATTGGCTGCCCAGTGAAGTTGATGAGCTACTTCTCTTTTTATACTGCTAAGCCTATGAGTATGCCTGGTGTCATACTGGAGCCCTGTTTTAAAGATTTTGCACCAAAGATGGAAGCGTGGTTCTGAGAACAGGCTTTTGAGGGGGTGCTCAAGAAGGACATCAGACACAGTGAAAAGGGGGTTTTCATCTGAATAAAGCAATTAGAATTTGACCTGACTGGTTGTCAAGAAGAAACTTGCCTCATCACTATAGTTACATAGTTCCAAAATTGTATAGTAACTTTTCCTTTAGGTATTCTTTCAGTTAACATTGAGACATAGTGCCCATGCCTGGTGTGAAAAAGGCTTGGTTTGTAAGGTGTGGTATGTTTCATCTCTGAATGTTTCCCTGTGTCAAAGACTGACTTAGGCAAACTGACTGTTCCACTTCACCCAGCCACTAATGGTGTCTTAAACCAGCAGTCCCATCATTCTTCAGATCTTTGTGATTTCTGGTCTGTGTCATTGACTCAATGTGCTGCACGAAGAATATGGGACTTCTATCTTATTGAAAAAGCATATAAAATAGTAGCGTATCAGAGGAAGGGGTCAGCAGAGACTTCTTTCCAAATTCTAGGAGCCTGTAACAGACCAGCCTGTTAAAGAACACTCCTTGTTTGAGCAAGTGGTCCAGCATGGGCTGCTCAAAATACTCTTAAGTGGCATTTTGGCATAAGGAGATGGGCAGTATTTCAGATAAGGAAGTCCTATAGAAGACAGTAAGTTATATGAGAGAGAAATTGCCCCTCTTAATATTTTTTTCTCTGAAGACAGAGACACAGTAAATAAGTATGATGCTATTTTTTTAGGGCCAGCTTCTGAGTTTACAAATAGCTCCACGTAAAAGGTAGAATGCTTGGGCAAGGGGACTGAATGGTACCCTTGGAGATGCAGTCCCTCCCCTGAGCATAGGTGACTATGCTTTTTATTTTTTTCATGATTGGAAAACCATAATTCCAAAAACTAGGAATTGCCTCTTACTGCCCCTCTTCTTCCCAATTATTCAGTCTTCCTGGGAGATAAAACCTGTCCCCTTTAGAACTCTGTAGGTGCAAAAAGTCTTTTCCCACTGAGGTGGGACAACACCCGTGGTGGTACAACCCTCTTTGCACAGTCTTTTTCTGGAATGACTCATTCCCCAGTTGCCTGTACCCCCACAGCAGCTCTGCCCTGCTTGGACACTCGCCTGAATAGAAGCAGGAAGTGGAAAGTGTGACAGCCCTGCTGTGACCCTTCTAGTTTCTGCTCTCTAAAATGGAGATGTGTGGGTAGTGCTGCCTCTACGCTGATGAGATGCCAGCAAAAAAGGGGAGCACACAGCCAGAGGCAGCCTGCTGTGGGGAACCTCACCATCATGGACACCAGGACAGAAGTCACATTGGCCATAATGCAGGGATGCTGGTACTCATAGTTGTGGCTAAGTAAAATAAAGAAATGTTCATGTTTTTCAGGTGAAGGTCTTTGTAAGGAACTCACTTGCCAGTGCTTTATATTTCTCAGAAAATACAGTGATTTTTTTTAATGCATTATTCATTGTCAAGATGAAAAATACGTTGAAAAAAGTTGAGAAGTATTGGATTTTGGAAAGGCAAGTAGGAAAGGCTTACATGGAACAGGTGTATTGTAAACACAAGGGAATTTCTCTTCAAATGTAAACGTAGTTGTAGGATAGATTTATATGCACAATGGAACCATTGGAAACAAGAAAATAGAACATATGCATCAGATACTGTATTGATTTAAGGTCCCAAGAGAGTTTTTAACTGAGGAGAAAAAGATATTAATTATTGTAGTAGAAATATCACCTGCTGCTTACTTGCCTAAGATGAAACTGTAATTTCACCTTCTGAGATGAAACACCAAGTGATTCAAAGGACTAGATGATCTCCAGAGGTCCCTTCCAACCCCTACCATTCTGTGATTCTGTGAAGTGCAATTCACTTGTCACAGTTTGGCATTTGGGGCAATCCTTCATTGGGTATATTTTCTTGTAGGTTAAGGAGCCTTTAGAAGAGGTTATTTTGAATGTGAATGTGGTTGATTTGCACTTTATAAAGAATTATTGAGTAACACTTGAAAGTGTATTTTTCTGTTTGAAACATAGCACTAGGTTTGTAAGGTTTGCTGTAAGCATTTCCTTTTCAGTTCCGTTTCCTTCCCAGTTCTTGTGTACAGTCGAACTCCTGGCATTATTTTTCTTTGTTTATACCAGAGAAAAAGGCATTGTCTCACTTATCCTTTAAACTCAATACAGTGTATTACATGACCTCTCCTTGCATATAAATCCTCCCCCCTCTCCTCCCATGTGTTTTATTGTTACTGTATCAATCTGGAATTTACCATTTAAAATGGAATTCTCATCAGGAACTTAACACTTCCCTTCAACCTCCCGACTTTAGCAAACTTGTTTAGATCTGTGAGTAGAAATCAAGCTGTCCTGCATAGCTTTCTCCCATGTGCATGACAGGGCTATGTACATGATTATGATTTGAAGCTATATTGCTCTGCTGATTATTCATCCGTGTAGTTCTTTTGCAGAATCCCCATCAGGTCCCATATGCTTTATGGTATGTTCCCGGGTTTTGCTTCTTACAAATGCAGTTTTTAGATGAACTTATCTACAGTAGCACTGTTTCGGTGTTTACACTGCAATTGAGTAGTGTAATTGCAGGACATAGACTGGCATTTTTCTTAAGAAGTAGGAAATGCCTTTTAATGTCCAGACCAATGACATATAACTGCTGACTTGTTTATATGTGCATGTGCACATCTCATGTTCTCTTTTACTAAAATGCAAATGTAAATATTCTGCCTTTTATGCTGTCAGTTCCAGTTGAGTCACAGTAGTAAATTTATGAAGAGTCCAAGAATTGCTTGTGGATTGGCTCAAGATTTTAAATATTGAAGTTGTCAGCATGGTTAGTGATTATTTGAGTGTTTTTGTATCTGTGTCCAAGTTGTTTTTAAAAACAAAAACCAAACAAACAAAATAAGCAAAATAAAACTACAAAACACAGTGCACACAGAAGCACAAGAGTGCTAGCAAGGTAAATAAGCTGTGCATCACTTTCCCTGACCTACCTTCTACTGTGCTCAGTCCAGGTATACTCATTTCTCCTCTTATATGTTTAGAGTCTTAAGATATGTGTCCTGATTATGTTAATTACTGGGATATTATCATTGAGCAGTGGATAAGGCACAATATTTGTGCTTGTTGCTAGGACATAGGTAAAAACTTGAGTTACAGAATGGAATCACCACAAAATTGAGTTATAATTACGTCATTAATTATGTGCTTTTTATTAACCTAAACCAGACCTTAAAATCAGAGGTAAGAGTGGTGGCTAAATGTAAGCAACTTTAAATACATACTTGTCCTAGTTTCAGCTAGAGCAGAATTGATTCTTGAAATCTTGAATTCTTGTAATCTTGAACTCTACCAGCGCTTTTTTTCACTTCATCTCTGCAGAATCATAGTTATCTAAACCCCTTGATTAACATTGTTCATGTTTAAGTTGGTGGGCTTCCTTGTGCTAGATATGAATGGAGTAGCATGGTCTACCCATGGAACAAGCAAAAGTTAGAAAAAGGAGGATTCAGAAAAAGGAGGATTTCACTCTCCTTTTGGAGATGATACATTCTACTACATCTTGATGTGATAGTTGCTTATAGCAATTCGATAGCATAATTTCCAAGAGGCTGAATTTGTTTATATTCCTCTGTACACAACTTTGTGTTAGTATTTGCACATGGCATTTTACATTTTCCATAGGAACAGAACTACCTTTAAAAGTCTAATTATGGTAGCAGTAGTTGCTGTTATTATTTAAGGGGCCAAACCTTGGAAAAAATGCCTGTCAAAGAGATTAGTCGCAAGTTAAAAGAGAACCAAATTTGTGATGCATTGTTACAAAGCACATGGTGCAGTTCCAAAAATTAGTGGTTGGAGGTTTTGTATTTAGTTCAGTATGTTTCTGTGAATGTTTGTTTGTGTTAGTGTACTATGTTGTTGCTTGAGAAATGGTGATAATACTGCTTTTGGTGATAAGTTGACCATTCTAGATTTGGGAAACCTCTGTTCACAAATGGCTGCATAAAACATTTCTTGGAACAGAGTTTTGGGAGCCCCAATATCTGAGAGATTAGTATAAAATCATTACTTATTGTTCAGCATTATGGATCTGCTCCTGGTGTATATGACACAAATGCAGCAATTACCTTAGCTGCTTGGTAGTGCTTTCAAAAGCATTGATTAAATCAGTCTAATGGGTAGGTTTTTCACTCCATACTTGGCAACTTTAGCTGTCTTTCCCTGAGAAGTTAAACTTTCACCCTCCTCTTTACAGCTGTTTTTGGAGGTCCTAGACAAAGACCATTAGCAACCAGTGTAAATTGAAATTGTATTTCTGCTGCTTGTGTGGAGGAGTTAACCATTGCCTCTCTGCATTTCCTAGTAAAAGCACTTCAGAAATGGGATCTGGGATGGAATGGCTGGAGCAGCACTGTCCAGTGACTGGAAGTGTAGCTGTGGCTGAGCACTGAGATGCCGAGGTCTGGACAGCTAAGTGGAGCATGACCCTGCACACGCTCAGGGTTTCCACAGAGACAGGCAGCAGCAAGAGATTTTTATTACCTGCACCCGGAACTTTCTGTATTTCACTAGCTCACTTCTTCCCATGGTAAATTAGCCTATATGAAATCCCTGCTGCTGTGATCTGATTCCTAACAGAACTTTAACTGTCAACACTAGTTTGTGTGTCTTTATACTCACTCTCCTCATAAGGCAGCTAAGCATGCTGAAAAATTGCATTCCTTCTTCTTAACTTGTATTCTGAGTCTTGCTGGAGTGAATCATTCATTGCCCAGTCAGTTTAAGAACATGCATAAATCCACTTGGTCACTTGCTGGACAAATGGTAGTAAGCAATCCTTGAGAGGATGTAGTATCTGCAGTAGCTTGTACCTGTTAGAGGATGTAGTGTTGCAGCTGGACATAAATTTTCTATGATTCCTGTGTGACCTCATCTAGGTGATCCTGCTATGGCAGAGGGTTTGGACTAGATGATCTTTCTAGGGCCCTTCCAACCCCTGACATACTGTGATGCTGTGATAAACCACTGTTTGAGGGAAGGAGGTCCTGAATTTGAAGGACTTCATCGATAATCTCCTGGGTTTCTACATCACAGTAAATTCTGCTCCTGGTAGCAGCAGTAGTGGATGTTAGTATCTTGATGTTCTTCTGAAATAACTGGCCTTGAAACAGTAGATAACTAATGTGCTTGCCTAAGTTAGGGATTCAGGATCCAGCATTAGTAATTTATGAAGAGGAATGAATGCATTCTACATGTAACATGGTTACCTCTAGCTGCCAGCAGAGTGTATAGTGTCTCTTTAGATAGTAAAGCTGAGTGAGTTGCTGTACCTGAAGGATGAGGTTAATCTGGCCTTACTCTCTGAATCACTACAGAAAAAGTCAACCAGCACATTGTATCCTCCAGGAGCACAAGAGAAGCAAGTTGTGTAGGGTCAGGAATTAGCCTAGCGAATACAATTTAACAAAACTCTCTCCAGCATGTGTTCCCCATCAGGTCCCATATGCTTTATGGCATGTTCCCGGGCTTTGCTTCCTACAAATGCAGTTTTTAGATGAACATATCTACAATAGTACTATTTCTGAATGTGTTTACACTGCAATTGAGTAGTGTGATTGCAGGACATGCAGACAGATTTGTAATAGCTTTGATCTGTATGTGACATGAAGGCATGCCAGCCTAGACTGAAGAGAAGGCTGTCCAAGGCTTCTGGACAGACTGCTAAGCTGTGCTGAGTTCTGCTTTCATGTGTCTTCACTGCTGTTTTTAACTGTGCTATCTAGATTAGCACTATTGTGGATATTTCTCCATATGCTGAGATAAATTGATGACTGCATGCCCAGTGCTTCCCTGCAACATTGTCAGTGAATGCCCTGCATCTGGGTGTGCATCCATTCCTTGTACTGGGACAGTCTAGTTTTCTTTTCCACTGAGTTTAGTTGGTTATTTCACTATTTAATTCCCTTCCATAAGGAATTATGAATGTGCAGTGGTATGTAGGAGAAACTTCTGGCAATTTTCCACTCCAAAAATCCATTTTATATTCTCTATTCCAAGTTCAATTGTTAAACTCAGCCTTAAAGAACCTCCAAATCTAGACCACACATTTTATAAGTGTTAAAATCCAGATGACAGACAGAGTTGATGGAGCAAAGTTAGAAAGTTAGCATTTTAAAATGTTATTTATGAAAGCATTGAATCTAGAGCGTAATTGTATAGGAAAAAAGTAAAATTATATAAAAAATATCAGCAGTAACTATAAGGTGGTTATCATGTATAACATGGTACAACTTCATTAAAAGGATTTGAATGTATTTTTAGGAGAATTAATATATATGGGTTTTGAACATTTGAAGGAAATGCCCTGCAATGCTAAGAGTTTCTTGGGGTTTTGTGTTGTTTTGTTTGGTTGGTTGAAGTTTTTTTTAAATAGATGTATAAGGATTAATTTTGTTTTATCAGTCAGTTGAATTGTCAAGTTACTCCAAAGTCTTGTTAAAGAAAAGTGCTTCTAATTAAGGTAAGAGATTGTAAGAGTAAAGCTTGACATACCAGATTTTAGTATTTTTGATTCAGATACACTTTCCCTTCCTCATTAAAAAGCAACTAACCAACTAACCAAAACCAGAGAAAACAGCAAAATTGAACAGTTACAGCTGGCAGAGACCTTGAAGATCATCAGTCCAGCCTTTGTCCTAGCCCTATCAACCTGTTAAATGATGCTTCCCAGTGTCTCTTAAATACCTCCAGGGATGGTGACTCAACCACCTCCCTGGGCAGCCTGTTCCAATGGTTGACAACCTTTTCAGGAAATAAGTTCCTCCTAATATCTAGCCTGAACCTCCCCTGGCACAATTTCCATCCATTTCCCCTTGTCCTATCACTCTCCACCAGGGAGAATAGACCAGTCCCTGCCTCTCTACAACCTCCCTTCAGGTAGTTAGAGAGAGCCATGAGGTCTCTCCTCAACCTTCTCTTTTCCAGGCTAAACAGGCCCAGATCCCTCAGTCTTTCCTCATCAGGCTTATGTTCTAAGCCGTTTCCCAGCTTCGTAGCCTCTGTACCCTCTCCAGCACCTCAATGTCGCTCTTGTAGTGAGGCGAGGTGCCAAGCTGATCTTTATCATGTCTCTGGCAAGCCCTGGCCTTTGTCAGGTGTTTCTCTGGGGCTTGATAGAATGCACTCATGAGTGCTGAGGGAACTGACAGATCTAATAGCCTTTGGGAGAAGTTGCACCTGCCACAACCTCTCACAGGATTGTGCTCTGCACAGGTAGCTCATTGTGGATTGGAAGTGGAGAACTTGGTGTCTTTTTTTTGACTGAAGCCCCATGAGAAAAAAAATCATTGGTAGTTGTAATTAACTATTCAGTTAAAAGATTTGTGATAGTTACAAGGTCAGGTGCTTTTAAAAATAGGAGAGTCACTTCATTCTGTCCTTACTGTTCCCCTTTTTGGTAGATTGAGGATGTTTAACAGGTGGATACCTGGCTCATTTGCTAATAGACCTGGAAGGCACATAGTGAAACAATGTGGAGGACCCAGTTACAAAGGATATGGAAACAGTGGAAGTACTGAAAGCCTTGTTTACCTCAGTCTTTACTAGCAAGACTAGTCTTTAGGAGTGAAGATTGGAGCAAGTAAGATGTACTCTTGGTGGAAGAGGATCAGGACGAGGCGTACTTCAGCAAATTGAATGTACATAAATCCATGGGCCTTGATAGAATGCACTCAAGAGTGCTGAGGGAACTGACAGATCTAATAGCCTTTGGGAGAAGTACCTGAAGACTGGAGGAAAGCAAATGACACTCCCATGTTCCAGAAGGACGATACAGGGTGGTCAGACTCACCTCAGTCCAGGAAGATGCTGGAGCAGCTAATCCTGGAAGCTGTTTACAGGCACATGAAGGACAAGAAAACCAGCCCCAGAGCTGAAGTACTCTAGGTAAGGTCTCACCACAACAGAGTAGAGGAGGAGAATCACCTCTCTCAACCTTATGGCCATGCCTGTTTTGATACAGCCCAGGATATGATTTTATTTCTAGGCTGTGAGCCCATATCACTGGCTCATATTCAGCTTTTCATGTACTTCAGGTCCTCCTCATAGCTGCTTTCAGTCCACTCATTGCCTAACCTGTATTTGTGCTTGGAATTGCCCCATCCCATATGCAGAACCTTGCACTTGGCCTTGTGGAAGTTCATGAGGTTCGCACAGGCACACCTCTCAAGCCTGTCAAGATCTCTCTGGATGGCATCTGTTTTCTCCAGCGTTTTGATCACACCACACAGCATGGTGTCATCAGAAAATTTGCTGAAGGTGCACTTGATCCCGCTGTCCATGTTGCTGATAAAGGTGTAACAGCACTGGTCCCAGTAGCAATCCCTGAGGAATGCTGTTTGTAACTTCTCCACTCAGACATTGAGCTGTTCACTCCAACTCTTGGAGTGCTAATTTCTTGTACGTGGAGTGGTCTATCCTTCAAATCCATGTCTTTCCAATTTAGAGACAAGGATGTTGTGTGGGACAGCGTCAAATGTTTTGCACAAGTGCAGAGAGATATCTTTAACATAGTTTCATAGATGTAATTCAATTTTTGTGAAGTATTTTAGGAACATGTGACACAAGAAACTACAAAATTACATCTTAATATTCCCACTTCTGTAGTTTGCATTTCTGCTATCATATCTGTGCAACTGAATGCTAATATCAGGTTGAATCTGCTGCCCATATTATTTTAAAGAAATAATACTGGATGGCAGTATTGTGTGTAGGATGGCATTGTATAGCTGCAGAAGTGCAGCTGCAACCTATTTCTGTTTTATCAAATGAGAAAATGACCGTTTTCTGATCACAGAGCCATTGGTGTCTCTCAAGAATAATTTAGCTGTTCTTCACTGAATTTTCCAGTTTTCATCAAACTTTAACTGAAATAAAAAGCTCTTGTTTGACAGTGGTTAAATTTACAGGGGTTTACACTGCTTAACTTCTAAGAATTTTTTGCTAACAACATCATAGGGCATGTGTAGGGAATAAGGTATGAATAATGTCAATTATTTTGTCCCTTATGTCTCCAGATGCCATTCCTAATGATGAAAAAAGTGAATATTTGCAGTAAAATTGTTAAATGCTTTTTTACAGAGGGTTTGGTGCTTGTTGTGGAGAGAACAGGCCTTCTACATATAAGTAAGGCAGTGCATAGACTTCAGACAAGTGGTAGATGCACTTGACATATTGTGACCCTTGAAGGGAATGTTACTTACATAGGAATTTTCTCTTGAATTTATAATTAAAACTCACATAAAGCAAAAAAATATCATGGGACTAAATGCAGGATATATATTTTGGCAGGCAAATGTAAATGAGACAAGTTCTAAGTTTCTAGTTTCAAATAGGACATTTGAATGTTAAAAACTTGAGAGTACTGTTTGGCTTTAGTTCTTTCCCAGGATGTTTCTAAAAGTAATTGAAGAGACCACTGCAGGACTCTATGGTGTTGAAATTCTAATGGATGATTATTGAATTTGGGTTGAGGAATTTAAATGAGAAAAAGAAAGATGCAGGGAAGTGTTTGGAAAATGCCTTTTTCTCATCCTGAGAATAATACCAGCCCTCCCCCCTCAGATCCCAATGTGACAAAACGTGTTTTCAGCATTCAAAATTTATTCGCCAAAACTATCTATCTCAGACTGCTTGGCTTATTGAAGCAACAGTTACAAACGAAATGTGTTCTTCAACAAAGAAAGCAGCTTTGGAAAATTTATGTGGTTAGTATACTGATTAAATTAGTTCCACATTTTTCTGTGATCAGAGCCACTGAAGAGGATGAGGTGAACACAGGTGTTGCATGGCGTTAAGGAGACTAGATCCAGAATTTGAGCACTCTGTCACAAAACTGCAGTGTCAGATTCAATGATGTAATTGAACTGATTGCACTGAGAGCATAAACTTATGATCGCTGCCTCAGTGATACTGCCCCCAGTGCTGCTGCTGTTGATTCAGTGGAAAAAGGAGAGACCTCAGTGTCTGATTTTAAATGAGAGTGCAGTGAGTCACATTTGCTTTATTAAAGATGTTGACACAGAATTCCCCACCTCCCCCCAAACCAACACATGGTTTGGAAGGTCTGAGCTCTGCTATACTTAATTTCATCATAACATAAGTGTTGGAGCCCACATAGCAGTGGTGGTTGCCATAAGCCTTTTGCTGCTCTGTCTTACTTTGAGGCCAAGTATCTGGTTCCTTGTGGATGCTGTTACTAGGGTGTATTATTTTTGGATTTTTGCACAAGAGCTAGGCTACCAAAAGAAGGCATCTTTTTTATTTCTGTAGTTCATGAACTTTCAACAGCCCTGCAGATGTTGAATATTCATTACCTTTGCCAAAAGAAGTTTAGAAGCTTTGAGTACTTCTGCAACTCAGTACTTTTCAAATTTTAACTGGAATAAACTCTTGTTACAGCAAAATATCATGCATATTTGTATGTGTCACTTTCTCCTCAAGTTGTGTGGGAATCATATGTAATCATTAATTTACTGAGTATTATATTTAATTCTCCTAGAAATGCCTATCTCTGAAATCTTCTTGGAGTAAATACAAGGAGAGCGTGGACATTCACACACTTCCATGGTGTTTCTTTAGTAAAGTTCTGTGTTACTATGGAGTGTTTTTAGGTGACGCATGGGCTTTATACTTTAAGCCACTGTTTAGGATATAGTGGTTGAATTTTCACTTTTCTCTGTCTTTTCCGTACAGAACATGTTAGTTGTCTTGACTAATGATTTGTAGTCCTTAAGAGGCTTGATAGGGAGTTTGGAAATTCAAAGAAAGACAATGTTAGTATTCAAATAGTTAATTCCTCTTTATTTGACAACGTTACTGAATAGCTGCACAAGGCTCTGCTCTTTGCTTACATTAGTAATGTACTGATTGTGTCAAATAATTTAGGAGTCCTGTCAGCTGGTCTCCCAGTTGTCATTTAGTAGTTGCCCTCTGAATTAAAGAAAAGAAAGAAGTGCTGCCTTTAAAGTGAAGTACACTGTATTTCAGTCACCAGTATTCTTTGAAATAATGAACTGCAAATAATCTTGACATGAAATTGCACAGTATTTTATATTTCTCTTTCAGTGTTCCAAGCAACCATGACTTGATCTGTGTAAGACCTTGTTTCAGCCTCAAATCTAAGTTTAATGGAGGTTTTACAGAAATGTTGAACAGTACTAGTACTTGTACATGATTGATGCAGTGTTCTATTTTGCAGTTCTCCATTATAAATTATTTGGTGTTTTAGTATTAAAAACAGATGACAACCTATAGCTTTAGTATTATGCATGCATAGAAGATGGATATAAACCCATACATACTCTCTGTATTTATGGTTGTTGAATCACTATACTATATTAAAATGTATTATTCATTTCTGCCAACAATCATGAGTCAGTGGAAAATAAGGGGTGCAATCATTTGAAAAATGTGCATTCATGATTTCCTTGTATTCATCTCAAAGATCAGACTGCAGATGTGCAACTGTTCATTTTACTGTTCTCAGTGATGCGTTTAAGAATCCTCCTGAGGATTCACATTTATGAACTTCCTGCATTACCATTGGTATTTAAAGTAGTATGGATAGGTGACATGAAATAAAATCTATTTTTGCAATAGGATTTACTGATAGGAAAGTTATTATAAAAAAAAAATCAATGCTCAACCTGGGTTTTATTAGTTAAGCTGCTGTATTTTCATCTGCAAAGTCATAAATTCAGTTTGGGGTGGTCCTTTCTTTGTAATTGCCAATATTGTGTGTGTCTTTTCTCCAAGGAGTAACACTTCAGAGTAGAAGTGGCTTTTTCCCCCCAAATTTTACAGGAATTAGAGAGAAGATGAGTATCTTCTAAGCTTCTTCGTTAAGCAAGCTTTTCTGGTCAGATTTCACATTGCTAAAATGACTGAAGAACAAAGTTGTTAATTCCTGGTGTTTCTGCTCAATCAAAATTTTCTGTGAAAAGTTATGCCATACACAATCTCCTGATCTGTGTGTGAATGTGTTATTTTAACCTGGGTTTGATGTTAGCATTAAATTACTGATATGCAAAACAAATGTATTTGAAGACTTTTTTGGGTAGCTCTGCTTAAGAAAATATTTTTAAAGCACAGAGGAAGTACAATGAACGAGTTACTAGCCGCACAATTTAAACTTGAGCCTTTGTTTTAGTGCTCCAAAACATATCAAAAGCAGATTTCCCATTGTTGTGCATGTTCTATTTTATTACTGACTGTTCCAGATTGTGCTTCTGGTCTAGTTTAATCTTATTCGTGGCCTGATAAGATGGTTTTGGTATTTTGGTTTGTTGGTTTTTTTTTTCTCCTTTGAGTCAGTTGTTTTTGTTTTGTTTTGTTATATTCATTCATGTTATATCCTCTATGTTTTCTCACCATTTCAATAAACAAAGGAAGAAACCCTTTCGCAGACCTTCCTGAAAGAGCTACTTTTTACATACTGCCGAGATCTGACAGTTTCAGAGGTTGCTTTGATCATGAGGATAGTGCAGTGTGGTTTATCATAAATTCAACCTTACTAGAACCTCCATAAGAAAATACTGCAGTATCAATCCATTGCTGTAATTTTGGCTCTTGAAACACTTCAGAATCTGAACAGGTGTAGTGTAAGATATGTTCTGTGTCTCCAGCTGCAATTTGAAAAATGTGGTTTTCAGCAGGACCAACAGACACAAAAATGTTTTTCCTATAGATGGAGTGGTTTAAACCAGACAAGATGCTTGAAAAATTACAGTACTTACAAAATCTTTTAAAAATATTTGCAGATTTCAAGTTTTCTAGGCATGGGTTTCAGGATGGCAACATAATAAATAACCTGCTTTAAGGGAAATTGTTTCCGTAAAACTGAGAAAGCAGACAAGTCCGCTGTGCTGTGTTTACATTGCCATCATTCTGCAGAGTGCAGGAACTAATTCTGTTTCTTAATTTGAACACTCAATTTACTGTACATCAAGATAGAGCTAGTAACCTTTTTTTAGCATTCCTCACTCAATGGGGGAGTACTCTAAGCAGCCTGTCCAGGCTGAGAGAGGTGGTGATTGGAAGTCAGCACAGTTCTAGAACTGTATGTAATTCCTTGGTCAAAGCAGTATAGTCAGTGCCTGCTCTTTTCTAGACTCAAAGAGAGCTTTTCAGACATCTGAACTGGAAAGTGCACTTAGGTCAACAACTTCTAGGGGCTAAAGTACCCATTCCCTGAGTTCAGTTTTGGAGACTGGCTGATTTAGCAGCTCTTGTTTTTAGGTGAGTTGGTGGATCTCAGTGACATTAGCAGCAAACCCTGTCTGGTTGTTTAGGTTCTGTAGTATATTAGATAGATTGTGCTCTTCTGTAGAATTGCTTGTTTTCTGTATATACACAAGGACACAATAGTGTGTTTTCTGTCCTAGTGAGACTACCAGCTGCCTCTGAAAGATCTTTCTTAGATCTGACTGAGATCCACTTTCCTCAGCATGGAAATAAAATAACTGCTTGTAAGACCCTGCTGCATTTTCAGAGAATTTGTACAAGCCTTAACTAACGTGCGGGCAAATGGAAAGTTGACTCATCTTGCAGGGAAGAATGTGGCTTTGTAAGTATTTAGGTGATAGGCTCTTTGAATCAGTTAGAGGAGAAATTACCACTTGCAGTTCTACAGATGTGCCTAATCTCTTACGAAACTCTCATAAGCCGCTTAGTAGTTTCTTTGTGTGACTCTTCAGCACTTGTGATTGCTCTGCATGTATTTCTACAAATCTGCAAAGAAATCCAATAAAACTCAGCTGCTCATCAGCACTTGTGACTGTGTTGGATCTTTTGAGTGTCTGAATAGCCCAAATGGGTGAAATTCTTCATAAATGGTCAGATGGTTAGAAACTGTCAGATCCAGGATTTCAGGCAGATTCAGAACTCACTTGCTTCTATTATTCTGCCTTCTGTAATTCAATATTATTTTTAGGGCAGTAAAGTTGCAAAATCTATGTCTGAATAACTGCCTATTTAGCACAGTACTTGTACTGTGCACGTACTGTTTTACTATGATATTGCAGCTATTTACAAAAAAGAACTGATGATTGACTACATAAGGGACATTCATATTTTATGTGAGCCTGGATCACCCGTTCACAGAGGACTCTGACAGCTGCAGATAGTACAGTCTTCTCTTTGCCCAGCTGCAGTTCTTCTGGAATTGTAAGAAGTCATCTCTTATCTCCTCAGAGCATTCGTTAGAGTTACAACTGGCTTTTGAGTAGCAGGAATATACTTTTGGAAGATAGATTTTCCAGATAACAAGTGACCTAATGTTTTTCAGTAGCAGCTGAGTGCTGCACTGACATTGCAACCTGAAATTCCTCTTCAGACTATATGGCTATGATAAAGATCAGCAAATCATCTCTATAATTGAAACACCATATGAGCATCCTGGACCACATAAGGTTCCCAAGTTTGACAGTATTCCACAGTGCAAATTCTGGGATTGGCAAAGCTTGCTTCTGTGTAGTGGGATATATGAACCAGGAAATCATAGTTCCTTCCTGCTCACCAAGTGTAATGCCCCTTTACCTTGCAACAAGTGAATGGAAAAGATCAGAGCTTGCTCCTTCTGAACAGTATTAAAGCTCTCTTCTCTTCCTGAAGCTGGGACAGATCCTACCTGGAGTGTTGTTGCTTGTTTCAGCATGTGTGTGGGGGAAAAAGAGGCGGTGAAAGAAAGTCTCTTTTCTTGGAAAATGGAATAACAGTCTTACAGTACTGCCTAGCCAACTGCATTTGTTCCCGGTAAAGCGACTACACTTGTACTTTGGTCACATGCCAAGACTGTTGATGTGCTTTTATAGATGCAGAAAATTATGTTAATAAAACGACAAATTGTAGTACTACTATCCAAAAGCACAAGCTTTCGTATGACAAGATTGTTTACTTTAACATTAAACATTTTAACATTGATGCTGAATTACTTGCACAGATTTAAAACTAAATCTAGCCAGTCAGTGTTTCTGCTTACTTGTCAGTTGCAGATAACTAAATATTTGCTTGTGAAGCTAAGCTGCTGTCTGCCAAATGTTCTTAGCTTTTTTTTTTCTTAGTAAATAGATATATTCCCAGTTTTTAATTTTATAGAAGTGTTGGTTGTTACAATTTTTAGTGAAAAAACAGAGATTGTGTTATTTGGCCATATATTCTTTCAATAATCCCTGTTAACATATTGTACTAAATGTAACAGCTGTTCCTGGTAGGCCCAATAGTCATTCCTAGAGAAGAGTTCAAGAGTGCAGTATAGGCTATCTCTGGAGCTGGAGGAGTTGAGGAGACTGGGCTCAGTGGTAAGAGCTCAGTCATTCTCTTTGTGTGACACGCAGCTCAGGCACACAGTTTATGTATCTTAAATGTCAGTCCCTTTCATCATAAGAGGTCACCCTAAGTGATACAGTTGCATAATTTCACTTGCAAAGGCCAGTGCCTGGGAATCAGAATTGGATATTAATTAGTAGTTACCAGAGATCAGAACCATCTGGTTTTAGTATGCTTTCTTGTTGCCTTGAAGAGAAAAGTAGTTGTCGTGGAGCAAAAATGAAGCTATCACTGAGTAAGAAACTTGGTTACAAATCAGTCAGTACATAAGTGTATCTCTGTTGTTGGTTTATCACCAGGCCCTATCTATCTGATCATCTCTAGCTATTAAACTTCCTAATTCTCACTGTCTAGCTCAGTACAACATTTGATAGCTTTATGAATGACCTCTTGTTCAGTGACATTTGAGTAGAATACATAAAAAGAAAGTGTTTCTAACTGTATTGATAGGCCTATCATCATTAATATCACAGAATCACAGAATGTTAGGGGTTGGAAGGGACCTAGAAAGATCATCTAGTCCAACCCCCCTGCCAGAGCAGGATCACGTAGACCAGGTCACACAAGAATGTGTCCAGGCAGCTNAAAAAATATTTTTGGGTTTTCATTACCTTTGGAACTTTGAGCCATTTTCCCAATTTGTCATTCATTTGAGGCTGATTTTTGAGTCATTGTGCTTGTTCATATGCTTGAACAAGAACCAGTAGACAGTTTATCTCAGCTGCAAGCACTTCCTGTTATCCAGCTCCAGTTTTTCCTACTGTTGTAAGCCATGTCCATGTATTCTGGTGTTTTTCCAGACAACAAGGCTGCTTTTTGGATCCTTCATTTCTTTTCCATGTGTCCTTAATTAACAGTGACACCCTTAGACGTAGTGAGAGTCCTTTGAGTAGAGCACTTATAAGCTTAGGATTTAAGAGAGTCACATGTAATGGACTAGGAGAGCCTGAATAGTTGTCTGGAGAATAGAGTCCTGGATGGAAAGCAACAGAAGTGCAAATGAAAAGTTTTTCTGTTTGTTTTAGTAATTTATGGTGTGGAGCCAAACCCCAGAGATAGATTTAAACTTTAGTGGTAGGACATCTGTGGTTTGGTTTCCAACTGTAGTAGCAAGTCATTGTGGCCAACTGACATCCAAAAAGCTAAAAATATCATGGCAATATTTTTGCTTGTGGTAAAGGAAAGCACACTGGTTTAAAACCTCATCTTACAATCTGTGGTACTTCAGCATGGAGGGCATCGGTTATGTATTTTCTATGTTCATTAAAGGTCTGATTTTTTTCTTTCTCTGTTCTGCATTTTCTACCAATACAGAGTAAGTGTGAGAGTAAAATACCGGTAAATCGGAATGGAGCAGTTCTAAATCCACTTTTTACTGAATGTGGTAAGTTATACATGGCAGAAGTGCAGCCGCTTCCTTCCCTTGTCTGTGCCATATTCTAAACACATGAATTAAACTTGCACAAATCGAGAAGATCAATATTACTTCAGTGAGTGGAAGACAATGAGGCATGTCTGTTCATCTGTCTGGTAAACAATTCTGGAAAAAATAGCAATTGAGAGGGGAGATGATACATGCTTTCAGAGACAACATACACAGTAGTCCTGGCAGAGTTCTGATTGCTACTGATTCTGGTTTTGGTAAAAATAGATAATTACAGTAGGTGATGCTGGATCACAGAGCTGCTCAGGAAGACTAATTGCGAGGTGTTTGATTTGGAATAAGAAAGAACTATACTGAGAATAAAAAGTTTGAGATATTTCTTGTATTTGTCTCAGCTTACTTCCAGAATGCTTCCATGTGCAGTGTGATCTCTTTAACTGAATTGCCTTGTTTGATGCAAGAGGATGAAAACTCAGGAAAGAAATAGTGAAGAAAAAATAACTGAGAAAACCATACTTCTTAGAACATAAAAAGTGATCTATATTTTTCAGTTGGTGTTCTACAAGATTTTCATTAATATTAGTGTTCCCCATGCAGAAATTTGTGACTTTTAGGTATCCCTAATGGCTTATAGATACTTGGCTGAATGACAATTAGTAAAGGAGCTGCGTTGATCTGTTTGTGTTCTTTTTTGACAAATCAGTCAATAGTAATAAAAAAGCCTGTAAGATCAATTTCAAAAGTTCTTAGCAAGCACATAAAAAATAACAGCTATATTGATTTTGCTGATAATTGTCCTTGAAGAATGGTAAGAGCTTAATGGTAAACATGTAATGAAATGCATTTTTCAGTAGACTGTGTGTTGGATATACTGCATTAGACGGCTACAGCAAGGTGCTGTGAGTAGAGGGTCTAGATGTAGGCTTTCATGGCCTCTTTCACAGATTGATGAAAGTGCAGAAATCATGAAAATAAGAGAGAAAACAAGTACTGCAGAATACCTGTAGCAAAAGGCAGATGTTTGAAAGGAAATGCAATAGTAATGTCCTCTTAATTAACCTAGCAAGTTCCTTGAAAGGACGTGAAACATAGTCTGTTGTACATATGTTCTAGATTTTATAGAAGAGACTTTGTGAGAAATATTTTCAGAGCCTGCTGGGATATAGTCAGTATTATGACAGTTTCTCATAAGAACATGTGTTTACCAGCTCCAGCTTCCTTTTGAAACACTGTAAAGAATTGCTTTCATGAATAGTTGGGGTTTTTTTCCTATCTGAACAGACAGAACAAACAGGATATCTTGATCATAATGAGCAGCATGATGAAATGATAAGTACCTCCTAATTGCAGCTTGTTTTTATCATGATTATGCAAACAATTATTTTGATAAGAGTTTCTGTTTCTACACACCCTAAAAAGAGTATTGTCTCTTTTTTGTTTTTCTTTTCTCTGTTAAATGCTTCAATTTATAAGAAGGACACTAAAAAGTTTTGAAACTGTTCCAATCTGTAAGATGTATATAAAATGCAAAATTATTCTTCATCTTTACCTGGGGTGTAATTCTTGGTGTCAGATATCCTATGTTACTAGTTTTATGGTATCCAGTGTTTGAAATGTAAACTTCTATTATGTTTCACACAAATTTATAAACTAACAAAATAATAGGAAAAAAATGCTTTTGTAGAAGTCATTGTTAATGTAACAGCCACCAATATTTGTCCATACATCTCTTCAGGGATCTGCTTGGAAGAATCCCATGGGTTAGAGCCTTGGAAAGGAGAGGAGTCTGAAAGCCCTTGTTAATATACAAGGATCACCTTGAGTGTGATGGCAGATATCATTGTCTGACCACTCTTGATGATCTTTGAAAGGTCATGGTGACTGAAGATTGGAGGAGACCAAATGTCCCTCTTGTCTTCAAGAAGGGCAAGAATGAAAACCTGGGGAAAAACACATTGATCAGCCTCACCTCAGTCTCTAGTAAGGCGATGGAGATAATCTTCCTGCAAAGCACTTCCAAACACATGAAGTGCAAGAAAGTAATCTAGAGTAGTTAGCATTGATTTATGAAGGGGAAACTGCATAATCAACCTGACAGTGTTCTACACTTAGGTGCCTAGCCAAGTGATGGCAGGAGAGCAGTGGATCTTGTTTACTTATGACAGTGTGTCCTATGGCATCCATGTAGAGAAGCTGACAAAGTTTGGGTGAAATAAGTGAACAGGAGATGTATTCAGGACTATCTGAAAGGCTGGGCCTGGAAGGTTGTGATCAGCAACACAAAAGTTGGTGGCAACTCATGCACTAGTGGTCTACACTAGCGCCTACTGGTGTCATTACTGCTTAAAACCTTCGTATTAACAGTTTAACAGACCTGGACAATGGAACAGAGTGCAGTCTCATTAAGTTTGCAGATGAAACTCAAAGGAGTTGTACTGCCTTTCAAAGGGACCTGAACAGGCTGATGAACTGGGCAGAGAGGAATTACGTGAAGGTCAACAAAAGGAACTGCAAAGTCCTGCGTCTGTGGAGGAATAACCCTCCACATTATTGCATGCTGAAGGACCAACTAGCTGGGAACAAACTCTGCAGAGAAGGACCTGGGGATCCTTGTGGGCACCAAGCTGACCATGAGCCAGTAATACCCACCCTGTGACAAAGGCAGACAACAGCCTTCTGGCTTAGGGAGAACATTGAAAGCAAGTCAAGAGAGATGGTCCTTCCTCTTTCTTCAGCCCTGATTACAGAATCACAGAATCACTAAGGCTGGAAAAGACCCCCAGGATCATCAAGTCCAGCCTATGACCCAATAACACCACAACATCTAAAACCATGCCACTCAGTGCCACATCCAATCTTCTCTTAAACACCTCCAGGGGCAGTGACTCCACCACCTCCCTGGGCAGCCTATTCCAGTGCACAACCACCCTCTGCGTGAGGAAGTGCTTCCTAATGTCCGGTCTAAACGTCCCCTGCTGCAGCTTTAAGCCGTGGCCTCTTGTCTTGTCACTAGCTGCCAAGG
>VWZO01010214.1:0-23747 GCA_013396975.1 Bucco capensis
GTCTCGTTATTTCATCCAAACTATAACAGGCGCAAAGCTCTCCTCTTGGTCATTGGGGAGTCTATGTCTGTGGTGCCCTGCAGAGAATTGTTTGAATCCCATCTGTGTAGATAATCCTGGCTATTCTGGTCCCATGTCTAATATTAGGAGTGGCTGCAGGGGATGTCAAGGAGCAGGAAGCTGCAGAGGGAGCACATTACATCTATAGTCTGCCAGTGTTTTTCAGGCCAGATGCATAGAGCTACTGTGTTTTAACACTAGCTGCATGGAGGAAGCAGAAGCAGAGAGCACATCATTGTAAGCAGTATTTGTTTAGTTTCCCAGGGTCATGTGCTATCACCTGGTCTTGCACTAGTTTCTGCCTGTGTCATGTTCTTGCCTGAAACTCATTAATCCTGAATGCTAGGTGATTCTATGATTTGCATTTGTAATGGGAAGTGGAAATTATGCTTTTTTTACTGAAATGCTTCCAGCTTTAAGAGCATCAGACAAAGCTCTGGAGAGGCATGAGGTGCGCTATTTTCAGCCACGCTCCCGTGAGAGAGGCATGGTGTATGGGGGGGTGGACACAAAGGGCGAGATTGACATCACATGTGTGTAGGACAACTTTGGCCCCATACCAAGAGCAGAATCAAATGTCTAATCATAGGCAGAGCAGCAGCTGGGAGTCCAGAAGAGCACTGAAGGCTGGGCTTGACAGTCTTAACTCTTCTCTTGTATGTGTGAACTTGAAGGAGAAGGTGAACACAAGGCCTTTTGGAGACTGGAGAGCCGTGACGTGAATTGTGAAGATGAGAGTAGAAGATATTACCTGTTAAGAGCTGGAGTCTGATTTGAAGTTGGGAAGACAAAATAACCAAAGTGCAGAAATCATGGGAGCTGAAGAAGAAATGCTTATTACTCTGTCGGGAGGTGCCCCTTGGGGCTTCCGGCTGCAGGGGGGTTCCGAGCGGAAAAGACCCCTTCAAGTGTCAAAGGTAGGACCTTGAGATGTGAACTGTGAGGGCAGAGTTGTTCCGCTGAATTCAGATACCCCTGCAGTGTTTGGCATCTTTCACTGCCGTTAAGGAATGTAGTAACTCCTTAGAGTGGCAGCAGATCTTAAACGAAAAACTTAGGTGGAATGGTCAAGCACGGGGTGGGGTGGGATAAGGAACCTGAAACAGATGCTGTTGAGGTAGAGATGTGTCTGGTGAAGACCTACTTTGGTGCAAGTATGTACGGCTCACACACTTTGTACAGCTCTCCCTAGTTCTTAGCAGAGATAGAAGTGCTGTGACAGTGCAGCAAAAAGGGCTCAAATATGGGAAGCTTCAGTACTCAGGTAAGACAGCCAACTAAGGAAAAAAATAATTTAAAAGGAAGCAACAAAAGCCATATTTGTAATTCATTTCTACTATCCCCAACACTTTATTACTGTATTCCAGCTTTCAAAATAGATGCACATTCTTTAGGGTTTCTTCTGTTGGTGAAACTTTCTCAGTACTATCTGAAGTGAGTATTTTGATGCTCTAAGCAGCAAGTACTGGTTCGATTTCAAGAATTAAAGAAAATCAATTGTTTAGATGGGAGATGAAATAATAAAAAGGGAATAAACATGAACCTTGATTTGCAGTACTTTTGGTAAGCAGCTGTTACTGTTCTCTGCATAAAGACTGAGTAGCTTAAAAATTAAGAGAAGTCTTCTGTTTATTAAGCTCATTACAGCTGCATTAGCCTTGACACAGTGGTATTTTGGCTTGCCTTGCTGGAAAGCACCCAGCAGCAGGAATGAAAAATGCTATGCCGAGCTCCTTCTGTTTCCTTAAGTAGACTGTGCTTCTAACAAAGAATCTTAAATGTTTTGTGTCTTTTTGCTGACCCCAGGTCAAGGAGTGTTTGTTTGTAACTTCTGCCAAATGGTTTGGAATCCAGTAGCTTGGCCCTGAAGTGGATGTTTCTTACACAGAAAAAGATGATTTTTTATTTTCCAGGAAAACAACTTCTGCATGTACTCATAGAGCTTCAGGTGCTGAAGACAAATTTTCAGTGTCCTTGAAATAGGTATCCGGCATTAGTGGTTGTAAGGAGACTGGGATTTTCAGTGGCCACATGAACTTGGTAGGGTCTAGGATTATTTTGACTCTTGTTTTTCCCCCAGTAGACAAGAAACTCAGACTGCAGAGGGAGGAGATGCTGAGTATCTTATAAAGATTACTCATTACTCAACAGCAGCGAGAATTAGCCATTGCCCAGGCTAAGCTGTACCTTAAGGTGAATAGAATATTGCTTGGGTATTAGTAGCACTTCCAGAAAGTTATTAACTAGAATTAGCTTTCAAGCAGAACTGGATGTCATACCTTAAGTCTAGAAATACAAATATGTATTTTATGATACTTGAATGCTGCATTAAAAAAATTTATGGGAAATACTGATGTAACAATGATATAATTGATACAAAACCATTTGAGGCTCAAAGTATACATCATTCTTCTAGCAGGACTTTGATTTTATAATTATGATAAATTTAATGATAATTAATGGTATCTAGGTGACCATACATACTGTTTAAAGACAACAGTGTTCAAACAGTCTCCAAAGAAAGGATTTGTGGATCCTTACCAGGAACCTGTAAGATCATATCTGAATGCAAACTGCTTAGAAGAGAATAAACCCAAGAAGTCATGGAGTAACCTTAATTGTCCTCCTCTTACTATGCAGAGTAGAAGTTTGAATCTCAGATTTGGGCTCTTGGACTTGAAATATCAACTGTTCATTCTTCTGCCATTAGAATTCCACTGTTGACACCAGAAGGATGAAGCCTGGACCAAAATATTGCCTGCAAAGCATCTTCCAAAACTCTAACATCATTAGTACTGTCATGGGAATGGTCCCGTTGCTAAAGAAGCCTGACTAGGGATTGTGGCCTTGTCATAGAGCATAGAGAAACAGGGCAGTATTTTCTGCTTCCATATTGGTTTTTTACTCCTGGGACTCATGTGGATGAGCTGTTTGCTCTGTTGAGCCTCCATCCAGGAGATCAGAGCCATTAAGCAGCTCTGACAAGAGTGGTCAGAGGGAAGTATCACTGAGATGGTTACTTATCTGACTAATTCATATATGGCTTCCTAATGAAGACTGGATAACATCTAGCAGCCAGGCATTCCAAAGACTAAATGTTGCACAAAGTAGGATCTCCTGTTTGAATCACTCTTGCTGTATTACAAAGCCCTGCTTAATTCATCATCTTCCATGATCAATTTACACAGTCACAAGTCTTCTTGCCTTTCTTCTCTTTAGAGCTTACATCCTCATCTTTTTATTGTTTCTCTATATGGAAATTATGATAAAATCAATCACTAATCACTGGTCTTGTTATCTTTTTTATCGTTCCTTAAAATTCTTTGAGTCTGCTGTATGCTTTTTTCAGTTTGTTTTTTTTCTAGACACTATGATATTTAATGGCATTAGAAAGTTTTCAGCATTATTCTTTGTCATCTTCAAGTATATTGGTGGGCTTCTACTTGATTGTTCTGTCATAAGCTGTTCACAGTGATGTCTTAAATTATTGGCTTTTTTCAAGTTGCAGGTAGCTCAGAATGTACAGTGAGCATACATTTTAAACCATCCTTTCTAGAGCAAAGTATTCAACCGGCAACAATAAAGGAACATGTAAGTGAGGTGTAAACCCATTTTTCTACAGAGTGAAACGATGCATAACTGTAGTTCAAACCATTTGACCAAGCAAGAGATCCATTTTAAGCCTCAGTCCAGCTTAGTCTACAAAGAGGTAGAAAAGCTGCTCGATCTTCACATGCTGGATCCAGCTGCCATAAGAGCTTCTGTGCCATCTGACTCCCTGTGGGGTATGGGTTCAGGGACACTCCTAGAGCAAGGTGCTGGAATTGCATACTGTATGGACAGCCTCTTGGGTCATGCATAACTAGTTTCATGTTCAAGTAACCTTATGGAGCCAAACCAGCTCAGCCTGCCTCAGGATCAGGGAAACACACATTATTTCTTCCAGCAGTCCCTAGTGGATGCTGGGGAAAAAGCTTAAATACAAGCAACATAAACGATACTCAAATGCTAGTATTAAAGCCAACTGACCATACGGTTCCAGATCTGTAACTGCAAATGTCTATCCCTTTCATCTTAAACTTGCCTACAAGAACACATACTATTTTGTTCCACCCAAACAATGATTTGCAGTGTCTAGGTGCTGAAAATATTGGATGTATATATTAAAGGGTACCATAACAAGTCAGTCTAATTAAAAAAAGGTACTGCAGACATGGAGGATGAGACAAAAGAAGCAAAAGAAAATTTATTAGTCTCTGGGGGAGCCCTCAGTAGTATAGAATAGATGATTTTTAAATTAGGGTTGTATTGAAATACCAACTTAGTAATGAGCTGAAAGGGCAGGAGATATTGATGTGTTCAGCAGGCATAGCATAGCATAGCAGACATAGCAGATACATATCAACAGAGGACATGAAAAATTCTCTTGAAATCAGGGAAGATTGGAATATGGACAATTAGAGAAACAAAGGGGAAAATAAAGAGTAAAGAACCCAAAAAGGAAAGGGAAATCTCCATCTTCTTCTTAGTTACAGCTGTGTCCTTTCAAGGGAAATCTGTTGAACTACTGTGCTTTCACATTTGGCTTATAATGATTCTTAATGAATCTTTTAACTCTTACCTAGTGATGCAGATGAAGTATAGTAGAATTTTACACTACCCCTTATCAAATAAAAAGAAAATCAACTTGCAATAGCTCAGTAGCTGTGGTGCACATGGCAACACAATGTAACAAATATTTGGCCAGAAACAGTCATCAGGAAAGAAAGAAAGAAAACAAACCTAAGAGCAAGAAACAAAAGGGATCCATAGGTGGCAAGATTTTTATTTTAGAAAGGCTGAGGAAAAAGTACATGGTCCTTGCACATACAGCGTTCCTTGCAAGGAGAAGCTATAAATGATGAAAAGATTCATCCATTCTGAAAAGAGAGTAAGGGAGAACATTACCATCAGGTTCCTGAAGGATTTACTTGCAATAAGGATATGTCCATCAATATGTACATTTTACAAAAATGTAAATCAACTAGTCTAAGAGAAGTCATGAGAAGATATAAGCATTAAGTCCATAATCAACCAAAGTAGAAACATAAGATGGCACTATATTAGGGAAACACTTTTTATGAAGATGTACAACTGTACAAAGCTTTAAGATGGTGCAAGTGCATGCAAGCCTGCAAGTCTGCCTTTAAGAATCCTGCTACAAAACCAGGTTTATTCCATGAAACGGAAATCCAGTTGCTATACAAAGCAAGGAAGGCACTTGAACCTCCTCATTGTTTGGTGCACAAGTAATACTGAGGAAATGAGTGGAAACTGGAGGCTTTCCAGCTGGTACTGATAGTAGAAGAGAAAGTCCTGGGCGTATTAGTGCATTACAAGAAAATAAGGAGCCATCAAAATGATCCATCTCTGAAAAAAAAAGGCAAACATAAACAAATGAACAGCAGGTAGCCATATCTAACTGAGATAGGAGGGCATTGGTGCTACTGTCTAATGCACAAGTGGGAATTAACTGGAAATATCACACCTATGGACCTTGTCACTTTCAAGAAATGTTAATGTAGGGTAAAGCAGCTACAGAAAAGAAGAGAAGGAAGGAAGGCTTCTTTCACCTAACAAAAGGTTGAAAGGTGTGATTGCTGTATACATATAGATGTTGTGCAAATACCAGCAGTACTGTTCAAATATAGGACAGGACTGTCACCAATGATACGTACACAAAACAACTAACTAGGGAGGCTCAGCAACAAACTCCCTTTCTTAAAAACAAATGAAAGCCTTTTGCAATGAGTTTATCAACTGGAGTAAACAATATGGCATCTGAAACCACAGGAATTGGCCCTGATAACTCAAGAGGCTCCTTTCATTTCCCTATTCTATACAAATACTCTGTAGCAATAGAGCAAATTTTTAGAGGAAGCAGTGACAAAGGATTGTTTAGCTTCTAAAACCAAAAATTGTTTTGCTGTTTATCATAGAATCATAGAATGGTTAGGGTTGGAAGGGACCTCTGGAGGTCATCTAGTCCAACCCCCCTGCACTGGGCAGGGACATCCCCAACTAGATCAGGTTGCCCAGAGCCCTGTCAAGCCTCGCCTTGAATGCCTCCAGGGATGGGGCCTCAACCACCTCCCTGGGCAACCTGTTCCAGTGTTCCACCACCCCTGTGGTGAGGAACTTCTTCCTAATGTCCAATTTAAATCTCCTCCTCTCCAGTTTAAAACCATTGCCCCTTGTCCTTTCACTGCAGGCCTTTGCAAACAGGCCCTCTGCAGCCTTCTTATAAGTTCCCTTTAAGTACTGGAAAGTCACTATTAGGTCCCCCCGAAGTCTTCTCTTCTCCAGGCTGAACAATCCCAGCTCCTTCAGCCTGTCCTCATAGGAGAGGTGTTCCAGCCCCCTGATCATTTTTGTGGCCCTCCTCTGGACCTGCTCCATCAGATCCATGTCCTTTCTGTATTGAGGGCTCCAGAACTGGACACAGTATTCCAGATGAGGTCTCACCAGAGCAGAGTAAAGTGGCAAAATCACCTCTCTGGATCTGCTGGCCACGCTTCTTTTGATGCAGCCCAGGATGCGATTAGCCTTCTGGGCTGCCANAGCCACTAGGTGTGTCAGACAGGATCTGCCCTTAGTGAAGCCATGCAGTTTATCACAACCTCCTTTTAACCTCTTTCTCATGTATCCCCACTTTCTCCTGTATGTTTCTCTGCTGACAGTTCACTGTTTCTACTGTCTCCTCTTGCCAGATATCCTTGCCGCCTGTCTGCCATGCTGCTGGTCCCTGTGACCCATGGTCTGGCTGCTCTGTCCTATTCACATTTACTCACATGACATTATTCCTGCTGGAGGTCCCAGCTCTAACTCAAACAGGTCAAATGGCTTCTAGATTTGCAAGCACCTTCTCTCCCCTTTTCAGTAGGTAGGCAGGCTGTTCTTGATCTGTTTTCACATATGTTTACTGTCACACCTGAAAAGCACTGCTGGCAGCCTGATCTATAGCAGTCACCAGCGCTGGTTTTGGAGGGCTGGATACGTCTGCCAGCATTGTGGAAGGAGTGCCTCAAACAGCTGTGGACATGTTTTATGGCCCGTTGGCACTTAGGCAGGTGCCACCCTTCACTGCCATTGAGGGAGCACAGACTGCGGCACTAGTAGAACTTTCCAAGGAACAGCTGGGCCCAGCACTCGCTGTGTGCTATGAGAGTGTGGGGGGGCTCCAGGGCTGCTGTCTGGCCAAGAAGCTGCAAGCTCTACACAGCACTGGGACAGCAGTGAGCAAGTGCAGAGCTTGGAAAGGGAGCTCTGCTCTTCTTTCCCAGTAGAGATAAGGAGATAGGACCTCCTGGACAAAGATAAGAAGATGGCCTAAACAGCAAACCTTATGATCAAGGTTGCAGATCACCATTGCTGCTTGTATCAGCTAGTGATAAGGTTCACAATTCCTTGTGCTTCACCAGGGCCTGGAGTTACCTGCAAGTGAAATAGCCTTATATGGGAACTCTTTAACAAAAGAAGTACATAGAGAAAACTCTGTGGATGGACTGGGTTGCTGGTTATGCCATTCCCTCTATTAGAATCTTGATTTATACTCTGTGCTTACTCTCAGATAATCTTTTACCATTTGTTAAACTATTAGTTTCTCACTGCTCAAGTCACTTCACTCTGTGCTTCTTTTTTTTTTTTTTTTTTTGTTTCCTACCTTTTCTTGAAAGGACATGAGGCAATCATGCCTATGACAAAGTGTGATGTTGGCCCCCAGTCTTTCACACATTACTGTCCTGAATGGTTTCTCTTCTGCTGTGTGACCACAGCTGTGCTGCCTCATGTTTTTTTCTTCCACAAGTTGTCTAAGAGTTCTGTTTGAAGGAGACTGCTAGAAAAGCCTTTCCTCTCCTACTTGCAGAGGTGAAGAGTCTGGGCAGTTTCATCTTTACATTGTATTTGCCCAAGAATAATATCTTGACAGATGACTATCAGCAATTACAGTGAAACCATCAAGCTACATCTATACATGGTGCATTAGATGTACCTAGGGCCACTCTCTGGCACTGATGCCAGCTGCTACAGACAGGAATGAAACACAGCAATTAACCTTTTCTATTCTGCCAAACAAGATGGTCACATGCTAGCTGCCTATAGGCAGTGGCTCTGGGAATTAGCCATTCTATCTCCCAAACTGTGCCTGGGAATTGTTCTGGAGAGCACTAGCTGGCCTGAGCCAAACATGTGCCAAGGATTATTTCAACAGTTTAATGCTATAGGCAGTTGTAGTCCAGACCTCAGGTTCATTCGCTGGCATTATTCAGCCTGCTTCTTGCTAGAACAGCTGAATGCATCTTTGAAGGCTAAGCCTGTTTTTTCCTGTGTGTTCATACCTACACAATCCCTGCAAAGATGCTGCAAGGCACAGGAAGGTCTCTGTACCAAAGTTCCCATTGAATCCTTCAGGTGAATGGGATACTTGTTTAATTCATACCTGTGGCTGATCCTATCCTTTGCTGCAGCAGAGCAATGGTGCTTATCCTCAGATCATTGCTGAGAGGCTCTCTTAGGGTTAGTCCCTGCTGTCTTTTGGTACAATAACCACCACTTGCAAATATGATGAATGCTGTGTACAAAAACTTTTTGCAAACAGAAGTGGGTTTTTTTGTCTTGGATTGTATCCTTATTTTATGAAAACAATAGTAGGTAGATCTTCTTCTACAGTTGGTATGGTAGGTATATCTTCTTCTAGTTTGACACAGGATAAATACCATGGAGGCATAGTATTCTTAGACTGCTGTTGTACAACAATTGGTAGCACCTAAAAGGAGACTCCTGTTCTGAGTAAGGATTTGTTTCAGATCTCACATATCCTCACTGCCCTTTATTGCTGTTCAGTTCTGGAGGACTGAAGCTCTATCTCTGGATGACTCTGCCCTGTGTTCAGTGCTTTCTCACTCCTTTTGCCCAGTTCAGCGCCTATAGACATTTTGGTGGCTAGATTTGTTTGTGAGCTCTAATTCCCTTAGATTTTGATCTTAAAATCTTTTATCAAAAGGAGCAAGGCTGAGCATCTAGAAAGGGACCTGTATGTGACACGTACAAGCAAGTTTCTTCTGAACACTAAATTCCTTTTGTCCCAGCAGCTAAATGTGGGCACTGGGAGTCTTGCTTTTTGACAAACATCTGCTTCTTCTGAATTATGAAGTCCCTTGATATCCTGCTGATTACTCTATTGAAAGTAAAGTGTTAATCAAGTGCGTTTAGGATCTATTGTGTATTTCTTGTCTTTGGTATTACATTGCACTCACTTTTCAAATAATATCCCATCAAGTAACAAAAAGCCATGGAGATAAAACTTCTTATCTACCTGCAGCCAATTCTGGCTAGATAGTCCCAGTGAGGAGCCCTGTGCTAAACTATCTGCTTAGGCAAAGGAAGTGGATTATTTGGGGTTGTTTGTCTCTCTGCCCCCCTCCCCTTCTATTATCACAACAAAATGCTCTTTCTTAAGGCACTTGGTTTCAATAGAGACTAACAACCCTGATTGCTTGTATTTGTTTTAGATCAGCTTGTATCTACTGGTAAAAATCAGAATTAATTCTAGTGCACTGAAGTTGTTCTCTCTTTCCCTCCCTGGGAACAGTTACCAATACACTCTAGGCAGTAACATATTACAGTTATGTCCTTTTATGTACTTAAGCGATTGCCCAGCACCAACATTCTATGCCACTACCAATTTACCTCTGAAAATCACTTGGTCACAAGCCACCCAGGTCTGCCCAGCCACTCAAGATACTTTCTTTCACCACCCTCCCTTGCTGTGTTTCTCCCAGAAAGTATGTGTTCTCTCCTTTCTTTATAAAAAGACTCCCTAATCAAGCTTCACAGTGGGTGACCTGTCAAGTAGAGCTGCAGAGACACTGGACCTACTTTACCAAAAAAAGCAAGTCATCCAGTGTCACCTCACAAAGAGGAATACAGTGTTTGGTCAGGAAGTTACTGGAACTAAATAGAGAAGTATAACTGTAATAGTTAGTGTAATTACAATGGATTAGAGTAAATATTATCCTATAAAATAGCTTCCAACAAAAATATGGCATTACCATGAAAATATAACATTATTCAGATAATAGACAAGGCATAGAAAAAGTATCTTAGGGGATGGCTGTGTTTAGCTGGGCAGCTGAAACCACGAAAATCTAAGAGCAAAAGACTGTTGAAAAACCGGCTGATTTCCGGGCTGCTGTCATTTGTGGCTCACAGTCTGAGTATTTTCTCCAAGGTCACACAAGAGATAATCCAGGTTTCCTGAATCACATTCCAGTGCTTTAGCCACAGGAGTATTCTTTCTTGCACAAGTAAACATTGGGCCCTGGCCTTAGGAGAAAAACGAACTGTTCCAGTAACCAAAATGACATTTAAATCAATGTTCAGAAAGATGAGATAGAGGGTGTTTGTTTCTACTCTTGCATCTAGCACCTACTGTGTTTGTGGTTTGGCTGAGCTAACCCAAATGCTGGTTGGCTCCTGTCTGTCCTCATTCCCTTTTGGTAATGCTTTATACTACAACACGGAACTTCTTATCTCTCCATGGGAACTCTGTGACAGGACTACTTTTCATGTAAGGCTGGGAGCGAAATTTAAACACTGCCAGGTTGCCAAGGAGTGTTGTATGCCCGGGCATTCTAACTCCTGAGGGAAGGGAGGGCAGCTGTGTGGTGTGAGACACAATCAGAGAGTGGAAGTGTTGTTGGAAGATCAGTTTTATTAAATACACAACTTTGACTTGGCCTGAGTTTGCTAGATTGTTGATGGAAAGATGTCAGGAGATCAGAGGAAGAATGATATAGTGATTTGTCTTCCTGCCTAATAGACTGAGGTCTTGGGAGGTACCTTGAGGGACAAGGGGAGAGATGGCATGAAGCTATTACAGCTTATTCCTTAAAGGTTCTGCAAACCACGTCTGAATACTTCCTTTCTTGTGAAGAAGTGGTGCTGCCCAGCAGGGAAGATAGTTGCAAATTTTCAAGAGAAGTTCCCTGCGCTCTATTCAGGCAAGATGTGAAGCTATAGAAATGCTATCAGGATTACTCTATTCTTAGCCTCCCAGCGTGTGTTTACTCCCCACATACCACTATCTAAATATAGTCCCTACTGAAGGACAGATGCTGCCAAGTTGCATCTGACCCCCACATCTCTTGTATTCTGTTGCAGAAAGCCAGGCCAAATTCCCTTGAGAGATGTCCAATAATCAGCACGTCTTTTTGTCTCTTCAGGGCTGTACAAGGGAATCTGTATGAGGCCCTGAAACTGGGATTCCTTAAACTAGGCTGAAATAAAAAAATTACATTCTTCCTATGGCAAGGTGTGCCATAGGGGAATGTGTCCACTGAGGCACCAAGTGGAAAGTGTAATAGGCAGTTAGTTACAAGAGGCTAAGAGAATTTGTGGGGTTGGCTCCTGAAAAGAGAGGTCAATCCTCACAGTATATGCTAGAAGCTCAGACCGTGCAGCCACCTAGGGCCAGGTCTGGGGCTAGACCTGGCCACTTGGTCAGAGTCCCTCAGTGCTGCCTTTCACCTGCACTAAAAAAGCTCTTTGGGGATCTGCTACAGGAAGCAGAGAGGATTATATTTGTAATGCCACATGGTTTCCCATCTCCTCAGAACAGTTGCTAGCTGATACTTTTCAATTCATCTGCAATTAAAGCAGAAGCTCCCTGTTAGTGACACTTCACGTGGTTCACTGGGTGCCCAGGAGAGGGCATCTTTTGGAGATAGGGAGCAAGTGGCTGAGCCTGAGGGCAGCCCGACTTTCAGAGTGAGAAGCAAGCCTGGCTATTCGACTAAGCAGCTGGTCTGGCCTGGAGTCTCAAAGGCTGTGAGAGAGAGGTGCAGGCTATGGGTTGTCATTAAACTTTTCTACAGCATCGTGCTAGCAGGCATAAAAACTGGGAGGCTTCTGCTGATCTCTGTCCAGAGGCTCTCCAACATCCAGCACATTGCACCCTGCTGTCATGACTGTGGATTAAGTCCTGTTCTTTCTGTATGACTTACTTTCCACTTTCTCTGCCTGCACAATTCTCTTCTGTCTTTAACCCCTTTGCTTTCTTCCCTGCAAATGCAGTGGGGTAGAGGTTTGTCTTTAAAATGAAGCTGTGAATAGTTTGTTTCCCTCTGCTCCTGGGAAGCAGACTCATAAAACTCCAGGGAGAGCTTTATAAACCTGAGACTGACAGCCAGGAACATTTATGTGCTATTTTCAGACTCTGTGGGTCTCTTCCAGCAAAGAGACCTGGTCCTTTTTTCCCAAAGAGGAATGGAGAGAGGGAGATGTCCTCTCCTGGATTATGGAGCTAGTTTGCAGGCTTCTGCAATAGCACTGGAATAGCTGCTTTAGTGTGTGGGCCTTCTGCTACCCTAGCAAAACCTGAGCACAGACCAAGCCAGAGCTAGGATCTTTACTAATCACAAAAGAAATGCATTGTCTGCTCGGATTGCTCAGCCAGCACCGTGCAGCCTGTGTCCCACCAGCCAACTCTGATCTAAAGGTTCCTGAAGCAGGAGCAGACAGTGTTGTGAGCACAGCCTGACTCTCCCTGCTGGGAATTCCAAACACTTGCCTGCAAAGTCCTGCAGTACTATGGGACCAGAGAATTGCATGAAGCTTACTGGTTCTGCTCTGAGTGGTCACCATCCTGCATCTAGCTGATTTCAGTGAGAACGGAGGAGTATGATGGGATGTAAGGAATGCTCTGAGCACCTGCTGACAGCCTTTAACACCCAGTCCCCCCCTCACTCCATAATTGGGAGAGATACTCAGCAAGTGTGTTTCCATCAAGTGCTGAGCCCCAAGCACTTGTCTGTGGGACAGCAGTTGGCCTTTTGTGGAATACCAGGAGATCCTCCTTCTAACCTCTCTTCAGCTTCCTCTGTTGTGTTTGGTAGGCAGCACTGGGAAATGTGTCTGATATCCCTTCTCAGTTAACTGCTGCACCTTGAGGGAGTATCAGGAAGCAGCATTTATACTAAAACAGCAGAAAACTGGTTCTTCAGTAGTAGTTGATTACAGACCTACAAGTTCTCATTCTGGGCTTATATTAATAAGGAGGGAGGTAACAAACTAAAATGACAGAGGCTGATGGATATGGCAGCTGGAATGAGCCAGTTCCTATTTTGAGCATGCAGGCAAAATTAGGGGTCAAGTCAGAGAAGCTACAGACTGATAAATTGTCAGTGAACACACAAACAACTCGACGCACAGCCCTCCTCTTTCCATCTTCTTCCTCAACACTTCCCAGTCCTGCTGACAGGCTAACCTAGGAGTCCTGCTATTATCTGATCTACACAAGCCAGAAGTGTACACAAATGGGTAAAGATGGCCTGTGCCCTGAGACCAGCCAGCTATGCCATGGCACCTCATCAGTGCTCAAGCTCTCTCCTTTCCTGCTCTCCTCCTGCCCCTGCAAGAACAATGACAGGGCACCAACCCTGTCACATCCACTTCCCTTTCCTGTACCTGCCACAAGAGTGCAGGTGAAGTAGCTTATGCAATTTTATAAATGAGTCTAGTTGCTCAAGGAGCAAGGCTGTAAGATATGGGAGAAGGTGCCCTGATACGTATTACCTCTCTGCAGTAATCTGCCACAGTTTGTTTATTGCACCCTCTGTTAAATAGCTCTGCACTGAATTGTCTCTTGCTTAACTACAAGATCTGAAGAAATATTTTACAAGCACCTACCTACACATCCAGTGTATTATTACCTTGGGCCTGATTTACCTTGACTCAATGTTTTTGCCTGGCTATTGTTTTTCGTGCAAAGTGGTTGCATTATGGGTGCCAAGCTGTCCTACAAGACTATCCAAGACTATGGGAAAGGTCTGTGGTTTTGAGCTGAGTGGGCATTTGGTTTGGGGGTTCAGTAAGGAGTTTAACTGATGGATAATGGAACAAAAGAGAGGAAACACTTGGTGTAAGATGCCCATGAGAGGCCAGATCTAGGAACTAACCTGGAACTGGAGAGCCATACTCCGTTCTCAGATATAGCAATGTACATCCTACATAGCTCCTGTTAAAGCAAATATTTATTCCAAGTTTACATTTGTGTAACAGGACACCATATGGCTTGATGCAGATGTCTAGAAATACATTGCCTAAAGCCATTATAGCAGGAATGCTTGACAGCAAGAAGTGCTTTGGAGCCACCATCTCTTTCCAGCCACCATCTCTTTCCAATGTCATTTTTCCCAAGGATGGTAACTGAAGGTGCCCTACAGGAGTACCAGAGATCATACCAATGAAGTATGGGAGGGGCCTATAGGACACACAATCATGTACAGGGATAGTTTGGAAAGAATTCCTGTTCGCTTGTGGAAACACAGACTCCGTAAGCAACTTAGAATACACAGAACAAGGATTCAAATCAGGTTGGTGATCAGGCCAGGCCTAAGCTCAGCAGAGTGTCTCCTGGAATTAACAGGAATATAGATATCAAAAGGAACAGCCAGGGCTCACCCAAGAGGACTGGTCCTCCAACCTGGCAGAACAGTAGGCTTAGGACTTATTTTATTCTGTCATGGACAGAGCAATAGGAGAGCCAGCAGGAGACAAACAACTGAGCCAAATAGCTGCTGTTCTTCCCTTCATACCTATCCTCTCTCTTTTGCTTTTCCAGATCAGAAAGAGAAGTAAAGCATGCCGTGGAGGCCTGTGGGAAAATGATATTCTAGTATCTATCAATGGGAAGTCATGTGCTGGCCTCTCCCATGCTACTGCTATGCAGATCATCGATTCCTGCAACGGCATGCTCAACATCCGTGTGAAAAGGTAACCTGTTCCCAAGTGCCAGTGCTCTGACTAACAGTTTTATCCAGCATAGCAGCTATCCACACCCAGCAGAAAGAAGGCAGGCAGGAAGCCTTTGGTGTCTTCATAGTGCAGGATGTGCTAGGAGGGCTTCCCCATGGCTAATATGTGGCTATACAAAAGATTTGCACTGTCTCTATGCTGCTTTCCAGAGTTCCTGGCCCTGGGACTGAAGTGCCCCAGACCTCCCTGCTCCTGCTGTTGAGGCTAGATGGAAATGTTTGCAGTGTGACAGTTATGCTGTAAAGAATGAGCAATTTGGGCTCAAGCAAGCATATGCCATAAGACAGTTCATCTCAGGAATTATCAGAGACTCCAGTTTGTCGCAGTGCGAGACGGAGACTCGTTTGATGCAAACAATTGTCCAACTTTATTCAGGCATAAGTATCTCATTTTATAGAGTTATGGTAATGTTACAGAGTGTTACATTCTTTCTATTGGTTAGTAGCAGTAACTATATCATCCTCAGAGCTAACAGCGCGTGACTGCATAGTCACACCAGTTCATGCTGGATATAACCCTTCCACAGAAATGGATTTTACTACACATTGGATAATTGAGCTGAGACAAGATTACCTGAGGATTTACTACAGCAAGCCATTGTAGCTCAACAGGGTGTGAACTGACTTTCAGAAAGATAAGAAGTGTGTAGCTGAGTCCCTTTTTAGAGGAAGCAGTATCTGGTAGTCTCTAGTCCAGCACAATATTGGAGATAAGGCTCAAATTTAAGCACCAAAATGGTCCCAGTAAGGTCTCTGGTTCTAGCTGTGCTAAGCTAACCCAGTGCCACAGTGAATGCTGGATGAGGCCCAAGCTTTAAATGAAGCGCATAAAGATGAAGGCAGAAAAGCAGTATGAGGTCCCATCTAGTCCACATGACTGCCAAAACTGAAGTTATCCTCAGGAAATAGGGCCCTGGTGGGAAGATGTAGTTTTCTGTAGCACTGAAAAGACAGAACGTTGTGAGCAGTGCAGAGGGAGAGTCATGCTGGTGGCTGGCAACTGTAAAGTGGGGACAGAAGTGGGTGGTGCTCGGAGAAGGAAAGCTTGAACATATTGGATCTTCTCAGCTTCAGGGAAAGGACTGGTGCCTTTTGTGATTAAATGGGATAAGTGAGCCCTGCACAAGGTGTCCAGAATAACTCCTGGTCCATTGCCAAGGCCTTATCTCACCCCATTGGAGCCTATCTGCAGCTAACAGGTGCCTGGGAAGATTCCAATTGACCAAAATCAGCACACTTTGAATTAGCAAAGTGATGAAGGCAGGCTTTTGCAGCCCTCTGGGAGACAACATTGGATGGTTTGGAAAGTACATAACTGATTGGCTTCATCTTAGGGTAGTGGAGAACTCATCACATATTGCTTTTTTATCACATATCTATTCTCACTTCATATTACTATTCCCATAGAAAATACCAATCAGTCCCATTCAGAAAGCAGAGTTAGCTGGATGACTGGAGCATGCAAGGTCATATGTGTATTTGCATCAGTAGAGGATGTGTGTGAAGAGAGAGAAAGAAAGAGACACTGTGACAATCTGTCACTGAGTGCAGAATAAGAGAAAATGGCTTACAAGCAGTAATGGTTTTCAGTTATCTGGTTGAGTAAAGAAGAGGAAGGACTGGTCTGTTTTGCTTGGGGAGCTTTTTGTTTGTTCCCCAGCAAATAATAGCTCATAATAGCAAATATTATTAAAGCATAAACCGTCAGATAAGTTGTCCCACCATTAGCTTCCACAAAGGTTTGCTTTTGACACGAATATAAAATTTTCACAGTTTAAAATTAAGATCCAGGTCATGAATTCTACAGCTTTATGAAGGCAATGCTGTCTTTCCTTGCTCAGAAGAAAAATACTCTGGGCTTCTTTGTAATTCTAAGAAGCCCTGGTGACTCTGGCAACTGAAGGAAGAAGCTCTCTGCCCTAACTGTCTCATCTGCAGTCAAACTGACACTGAAATTCAGACTCTTTTTTTAAGGAGAGGGAGGACAGAGTTTATTCTTTTCCAAACAGCATAGCCAGTTTTTCTTCCCTGTAGCAGCCAGGAATGGGTCATTCTTACAGATGACTTATAGGCTAGAAGTTGCTGTGTCTAAGCCAAAGGTGAATGCCACCATGGATTGGGTTGGATGGCATGACTGCAGTATGGTTGTCAACAGGCAGGCACAGGTAGCTAACTTGTGAAGCAGTCCCACAACTAGCAGGCCACACATCAGGGTGGACTCCCACCACAGGGTTACAGAGTCTTACCCCCAAAACACACTTAGGCCTTTTTCTCTTAAGTATTTGCTGTTTACACCCACAAACAAACAGCACCAAATTCTTTTTTTGTAGCCCACCCTGAAGTAAAGGAGTTTGGAGGGGGGCTGGGATCTACAGATCTGACACAGACAGCTTCATGGTGCAGTCACAGCCGCAAGAGCAGCTGGAGTGCAGTGTCGTGGTCTATCTGTGTCCCCTAGCAAGCAGCGTGCTGTAAGGGTATGTCCCACTGTCCTGGGGAGTGTTTGCTATGCAGGCATTCACCTCCCCAGGAGAAATGCCTGGGTAGCTGATTAAACTGGCTCAGTAGATTTCTATGCTTTCAGACCATTCTGATTTTCAAGTCTTTAACACCTGATTTTCAAAGATTCATGAAACAAAATAAGGATCATGTTGCTGATGTGAGAGATGAGTCTGCCCTTGGTGTCTGCAGTTCAGGTGTCTATATCACCTGAAAGACACCTGAAACACTGGCTCAGTCCTTACGCTTCTCTCACATGCAGGCATTCCCTTCCAACTCAGCCCCACCAACCAGACCTCACTCATCTTTTTTCCTTCTCTCCACAGGATAGTTGGTGGGAACCAGACCGGCCCATGGCTCCAGCACTCCCCTTCTCCAGGGCAGCGAGCACTTTCTCCACCATCCCCACTCAGCCCCCCAGCACAGCTACTCAGCCCTGAACCAGCAGGAGCCCCAGCCACTGCACAGCCCTCACAGCCACGGAGGTCACAGGGGCACTTGGAGGTCCTCACCTCCCCACCAGACAGTGAGGCTTACTATGGAGAGACAGACAGCGATGCTGACAATGTAGCCCAGGAGAAGCACCGCCGGGCTCGCAAGAAGAGCCCACGCTCCCCACCTGACAGCAGCAACAGCAAGACAAATGCATCGCAGGATGAGGTATCCTTGTCTGAACAGAGTGGCTATGAGAGCATGCCAGAGCCTGCTGTGCAGGGAGGAGCTGAGGTAGCCAGCTCCAGTGGGGTGGCCAAGAGGGAGATTGTCTGCCCACCTGGAAGCCACGCAGACATTCCATTCTCAGAGAGTGAGGGTCGGTTGCCGCCACCATCGACAGAGGGACGAGAGCCTTCTCCAGAGGCAATGCTCCTGCCGCACACCACCAAGGCTATCCGAGCAGAATGCCATCTCATCCCCATGGTGGGGCCAGTGGAGCATCCAATTGATGAAGACCTAACAACTTCATACATGGAGAAAGCCAAGCAGGCCAGTAAGTCCTCTGTACCTTGCTGCTTGCCCATGTCTTCTTCCTATGCTGAACCTCCTTCCAAAAGCCTAATTCCTACAAATGTCAAGTGGGTTAGCTTCTCTAGCTTGGGAAAAAGCAAAGAGTCAAGTCATAACTGTAGGGACTGGGGCTTCCTATTGCAACTTTGGCACAGGTCTCTACCTCACCTAAGATGTCCCAAGGAAAAGATAATAGAAAGGGTCTGGAATTTGGAAGTCACTCATAGAAGCTGCAGCCGCGCAACGAGATGTGCTTTAGCACCTCTATGTACTGGAAATAGTGTGGAGGTCATAGAATCATAGAGTTATACAGTTTGGCTTGTAAGGGACCTTAAAGATCATCTAGTTCCAAGCCCCTTCCATTGGCAAGGCCACTTTCTACTAGACCTACTTTAAACCCTGTCTAACTTGGCCTTGAGCACTTCCAGGAAGGGGACATTCACAACTTCTCTGGGCAACCTGTTCCAGTGTCTCACCACCTTCACAGCAAAGAATTTGTCACTGGTTTCTTCAGCATTGGTTTCTTCAGGAATTAGGGCTGAATAAGGTTCAGGGGAAATAGTGGTGTCAGGAAAGAAGTTGGGTGTTCGATTTTCCCAGGCCTGGCCTTTCAGAGATGTTACAGCAGCTCAGTTTGCTGCTTAGCTTTCAGGCTCAGGGAGGGACTTTTCTACATTGACTTTCAGAGGATGTTTTCTCTGCAAGCACTCCAGCTAAGGCATCTGTGTCTAGCAGCAACTGTTGAACTCCAGTAGAATATATCACTTTTAGATATTGGCAGTGGAGGACTGCTAGCAAGGACAGGCAGGAGCTGGTAAATCAGCTGTTGTAACAGTTCCTTGTAGTGGGATCCCTTTCCAGGCGGAATCATCATCATCGTGGCTAGGCTTCGCGAACGAAGATCCAGGGAGGGCTCCATCCATGCTCCTCATCAGTGCCTTTTACAAGCATGCTGATAAAAAGAGGATAGCGGATAGCACTCTCGAGCCTGTGCAATGGATTTTTTTTAGGTGAGACACAGCATGCGCAGAACTGGACCCACCCTTTAGTCCTAAGGTTCATCTGCCAGGGCCCAGCAAGCTTGGACGCTGGCAGCCAAGTCCTTAGGACAGAGGTTTAACCTCTTAGATGGAAGGCCTTACAGGGCTAAACGAGCTCCAGGTTTGGAATCAGAGTTGTCCTTCTCCTAGGATGACTGCCAGAAGGCTAATGAGCTCATCCTACCCATACAAGGATTATAGGAACACTCCCCATATTTTACCGTGGGCAATGAGTTTAATGCTCCCTCTGCTGTTGGCACAGTTATCGCACCAGGGGCCACAGGAGACCCCAAGTGATTTTCAGACTGTGCCTGTCAAGGCAGAATAAAGTACTGGAAAATGTACTACATGGATGTTGGACCTGAAGTGATTTAAGTGTGAATATCTTTCCCAGTTTCTGCTACACATAGAGTATTTCAGACCCAAACACAGAGGTAGAACAAGATTTTGCCTGATTTTGCAGTTGCAATCTATCCAATAATACTAAAAATAAGGTAATCAAAACCTCATTTTTTATATGACCTCCTCAGTGTGCAGTATGATTGACTAATTTACACTTCTCTGAGCCTAAAAATAAAGCAGTTTTTTTAAAAGTGACTTAGGTAGGGGACAGGATGGAAAGTTGAGACACTAAAAAGTTACTAGAATGAATCAGAAATAAGGTAGACAGATTCTAACTTCTGATTCTCTGCTCCAAATGCTAGACATTTTTCCTTCAGGCCAGACAACATCGCAAGGCAATTGCTAAGCCTCTCTTTTCTCTTTTCCTTGGGCTAAACATTATCTATTTTGCCTAAGGGATTGATTAGAGTAACTTACAAATCTAGGCTGCTTCCATCAGCCAGGGCACTGTCATGCTACTCTGCTCTGTGTTGAGAGGGCCTACTCAGTTGGGTCCATTATGTCTAGCCCTGCTAGGCAGTACAACTGACCTAGTGCCTTGTACTGTTTCTTCTTAGTCTTCTTAGCCCTCAATTTTCTTACGACAGCAAAGAAAGTAGCAATACCAGCCTCCCTGAGGGTAAAGCTATTTTTTCCTCCTTTGAATAATGTACAAGCATGAGGTGAGTGTTGAGAAATGCATGTTCAGCTGCTCCCTGCCACCTGATAGCCCTAGCAGCCTATGAGCAATTACTTTTCATCAAGACTTATTTTTGTGGACAGTGTCAGTACAGAAGGCTCACAGGAAAGAGATGTATTTAATGCAGAACATTCCTGATAGCAAAATAATACCCCACAGCAGAAGGTGATGCAACTCTATTGCCAGCTAGAGGAAGAGTTCCCAGAAGCACTGCAGGCTGAGGTAATATTTTATTCTCCTTTTACCTCTACACTGTTCACCCCCCTTCTGGTTTATGTTTGGCCATAGGTGTCATTATGTAAGAGTTACTCTTCCATGGATAACACCTCATATGGCCACCTTGATCTTTTCTTGGGTTAGGAATCTTGACAGTAAATGTGAAGGCAAGATTCTATGATCATGCTGAAGCACAGCAGCCATTAAAACAAAAGTCATGACCAGCAACCACTAATTCTGTGAAGGAAGGAAGCAAGAAAGGAAGAGGCATGAAAGGTGTCCATTAAGTGGTGAACACAGGTAAAAAGCACCTATAACTGGGATAGATACAGGAGGATGTGGGTCTGCTAAGATGTACAGGTTTTGTGGAGAGACTGACTGCAGAGAAGCTATCGGCATGAGAGGCATATGGTACAGCAACTCCTGCTGGAAAGCTGTATCCTGGGAAGGATGTTTTGACTTGCCTTGGTTCAGCTCCTACAGCTGCTCTTGGCATAGCATAGGTTGCTGGTATGGCATTACATTATGTTTACTACTTGCCTATCACCATAAATCACCTGTCGCACAGCTAATTCTCGCAGGTACTCTGTACCTTTTCCCGTGGTGGTCCATTTCCTCAGGCAGCATTCAGTATCATCCTTAAAAGGATGCCTGGTCTTTACAAGTGGCAAGAGTCACCTCCAGAGGCTGAGAGTGTTGTCCTTTCTCATAAGAGCTTTGTCAATGCCTCCATCTCTGGACAGCTATCCTAGCTGCCTGGCTTCTCTACCATCCAAGTTGATGGTTCTGAATTGGCTCTGTTACCCCAGCATCAGAGAAGCCAGATGGTAAGAATAAATTAAATGATAATGATAAAAATAACATGATATTTTGATTGTAATAATCATATCTACAATCCTTACAATTTGATGGAATCTCAAAACCTAGTGGACTCAGATTAGCACAGTGGGGAGAAGTACACAGCTGTGTACATGAATGCAAACCCAAGCTAAGTTTGTTATTTAGAATCTGAGTTTTACTATGGTAGGTGACTTGGATGTTCAGTCATGGGAGTCTGGGGCTTGATATATACATGCAGTAGACATTAAAGGACCATTCTGAACTACCTAATCTGATATCTGCCTTCTGGAGAAGTACCTGTGTGAGCACATTCCCAGTCAACCTGCTCAGCACACCCTCCTCGCCTTGCCATGGCCTTCTCCATCATGGCTTCCACTGCTACACCATAATAATGTGAAAAACTCATTTTTGGTTTGTTGGGACTGTTACCAAGATATTTTCTCACCTTTTCTTTCTAGAATGTACTCCCTTCTCGTTCCTGCTTTTAAGTTTTTTCACATTTCAGGGGTAATCTTGTTGTTTGTATTAATTCTTTCCAACCTTTTACTGCCATTTCTAATCTACAGAGACTTTCTCCCTTTCTCATCTGTGCACCTCAGGCAAACAGAATTACAGGTACTGTATTTCCAGATGAGTATCTAGAACATCAACTTTCTAGATGAATAATTGAAATCCCTGTACAAAACAGAGATACATAATTCTTTTGCACAGCACTGAGAGTAGCAACTGACATTCTTCACACTCTATTGCCCTGCAAAGATCCCAGTAAGACTGCTGCTGCTATCAGCTCTTGGGTCCTCTCAAACTTCAGAGTTGTAGCTCTGCTGTTTATTTCCTTTCTCTAGAGCTTTCATAGACCTTTGTTCTCACTGTATGTTTTCTAGAACTCTGAGCTACCCAGATCACAGACAGGTTGATTCAGCATCCCCTGCCTCCCTTTTTCTGTATGATTTTACTTAATTTCTGGTGCTGTTAGCAAATCTGATCTGGGCTGACTGTATACTGTCCTCAACATCATCAGTACAACTAGGAAATGCTTCTTGTATTCCCACACCATCTTTCCTAGTCTTACCATGATGTGTGATCAGTCTTTATGCTCTGATTGTTACTGATTCATTTTCTTTTAATTTTCATCTCATTGATGTTTCTCCAGTATATGCCTTGTTTTGCATCAATTCCGTCAACTCCTGACAACTACAGCTACTTTCCCTGCCTTTGCTAAGAGGATATAAATTATGTAGCAATTACCAGAAGAGAAGCTGTGGTCTAACACCTGTTTTGCATTAAAGTAACACTGGAGCAAATGGAGCTCACTTATTTACACTAGGCAAGGGTTTGACTTCAAGAGCAGAACACAGTGTGGTGGCATGTACCAATAGCCCAAGACAAGGATTTTGCAGTGGGTGAGGCGGAGCAAAATAAGCACAGGGAAGACGGGGCAGCAGCTGATGGTAGCACCTCACGATGCCTTGTATATCATCAGCTGCTGAGGTGCACCTCTCCTTCCCCAGCGGTTACAAGACCTTAGGGCTCCTTAGAGAGGCAACAGCCCTTGTAATGAGGTTTGGGTTTGTCTCTTTCCAAAGTCCCTGCCCTATTTGCACATAAGTATTATCTAATTTCTTCCAACCTGTGCTATAAGCACCTACATCATCCCAGACCTCTACAGGACACTAGACTTCGACATGTCTGCTCCAAAAACATGCAGAGCATTGCTGATACATATTAGTGAGGGAGCGTGGGGAGCCACACACCATCCAAATGTGAAAATTCCAGCACAAGTAATAGGACTTCAGTCTTCACTGCTTCCAAGTGGCTACTACTGGATAAGCTTAGGCATAAGAAGGAAATATATAGTACGTCAAAGAATGGAAAAGCTACTTGGGAAGAACATAGGGAGGTTGTCAGAGGGTGCAGGGAGGTGACAAAGAAAGCTAAGGCCTCCTTAGAACTTAACGTGGCAAGGGAGGTCAAGGATAACAAGAAGAGATTTTTTCAAGTATGTTGGAAGCAAAAGGAAGTCTAGAGGTAGTGTGGGCCCTTTGAGGAATGAAATGGGTGCACTGGTGACCGAGGATACAGAGGTGGGATTACTCAATGCCACCTTTACCTCAGTCTTCACTGCTAATGCCAACTGCCAGGAGTCCCAGA
>VWZO01010215.1:0-14935 GCA_013396975.1 Bucco capensis
ATTCTATGATTCTATGATTCTATGTCACTCACTGTCTTAGTTTAGACCCAGCTGTTAACTGAGCCCCACACAGCCACTCATTCACTGCTCTCTGACCCTGAAGCCTCAGTAGGATGGAAAGAAAATTGGGAGAAATATTCAGTACTATGTGAGCTGAGGTAAGAGTTTAATGTGACAATACAAAGAGAGTAGAAACAACAGGAATAACAATAGTACTAATAAACAATATATAAAATGAGTGTTGTAAAATCCAGCTTTCACCAAAACTCATGACTCTATTGGCTGCAAAAGCCCACACACCTGCCCAGACCACCCCTCCCCTTATAAATGAGCATGACATCAGTAGGGTATCAAATACACCACTGGCTGGTTTGGTTGTGGCCTCTCCTATCTTCTAGTAAAAAATTAACCCTATCCTATGTGAACCTAGGAAATTCAAGTTTAATTAAAGTTAATATGGATTATAAGTGAGTGCTCTTATCATAACCTGCCTGCCCTAGTTTACATTTCAAAATATGAACAAATGAAACACAAGGTAGTCAAGGAATAAGTGTAATCCTTCAATGGTATTAATTCAATTTATAAACACACATTCTATCCTAAAAGAAGCAAGAAAACGATCTGCAATTTTAGAATCATTATCTCAGTATGCTGTATATGCTAGCTGTAAGTATAGTCAGCTAAGTGTTCACCATCTGTTCTGTTACCCTTACAGTAAATAATCACTGTAATATAGTCAGCTAAGTGTTCACCATCTGTTCTGTTACCCCTACAGTAAATAATCACTGTTGCAGCATTTAAATCAAAAGCATGCTTCGAAATTTCTGTGCTTATTATCAGTCGGAGTTCAGTTCAGCTCATCACAGTTTCAAAATAGACCTTCATAATTTTCCAGCTGGGAATATCACAAGCAAGTAACAAAACAGGTGTGTACATATTTGGGGCTTCTGAGAACATTTTTAAACCTCAGGAGTATTTCTGTTTATGCTAGCTAGACTTCCCATATTGTTTCATGCAACCAGGAATGATGAACTGTTTGGTAATTGTGCCAGTGCCAGAAACAAAAGCAGCAGCCTTTCTATGCATTGCACAGGGGCTCAGTTCAGGCTTAGTCAGCTCAGCCTGGAAGCCACTCAGTTTGTACTGGGTGCATTTAGTAGTTTATTATATGTATTATCTTAGTCACATCCTTATATGATTTTGTTATGTCATTTGTACAGAGCTGCCAGTAACTGGATATCTCACCTTATACTGGGGAAGACAGAAATTATTTCTTTAAACCCACCCCAAATTTTCCAGTAATTTTGATTTTTGGCCAGTTTGAAATGTTAGTAATAATTAATTGGAAATGAATGGTTAAGATTATAAAATGATTGTGCTTTCAGTGCTGCAGTGTTTTTAGTGAATTAGCCTCAGTCATTACAAGAGACTCACAAAGTTAAACCTCAAAAGCTTTAAAGTGAATTGCATGGTTTGTATAATTCTCTGAGGAGGAAAATGGTTTTTTAAAGATTTTTTGGCACAACTTTCTTTGAAATTGTTAGAACCTTTTATTTACCAAACAGTGCACATTGTTAAAAGTAAAACTTCTCCTGTGCTCTAAATTTTGGTCCAGTTAATCTTTCAGGAGTGCTGAAAACAGGACTTTAATTAGTAACTTTATCAGTTAACCCAGTCACTCATCCCAGTGCTTATCTGATACCGTGTCCATGCAGGTACTTGGAGACATCAGAAAAAAGCGAACTTGTAATGGGACAGTTGAGAGGACCTTGGTGGCAGGGGAAAAAAAGGAGACCAAAGAAATGGATAGCATTAAATGGAATTTGATACAAATCCGAAAGGAATTATCTGACCACAGTAGCCTAGGACAGGTGTGGATTTCTCTTGTATTTCTCTTTGATTTTCTCTGTTGTGTCACCCAGAGGAACAGAAAGAAAGTCAGCGGTCCTTTGCAGTGTGAACATAGGGTCCGGTGTGATTGAAGCCCTTCACTGGGGAGGTGCTGACTGAACTGACAATAAAACCATGTTGATGCTGTCACTCCAGGAGCGGCTAGCTCAAGCCAGTGTGGGTCTCTCAGCCAAGGCATTCATTAAGCTCTTTTGCTGTCTTCAGCAACAAAGATATAGTGAGCAATTTGCTCTCCCTACTTGCCTCTAATTTTTCTGTTTTCTGTTTAAGGAAAGGAGGTTGTGTGTATATATGAGTGCAGTTGAGGGGGTGACGCTGGTGTTAGAAAGAATGGACTGAAAATTGTACATTCTTTTCCTGTAAATGGAACTGGGAAGAATAACGGATGAAGACTTTCTGGTGGATGACCACAGCAGAGGAAACCTTGGGGACAAAAAGGGAAGACATCTTGTTTCCTTATAGTGAGCCTGTCATCACAGATCTCTTCTAGCAGAAAGAGGCTTGTGCTCCATTTCATGAAGCACCCAGTCATTAGCAGTAATTGTTGTGTGAGTTCTTCAGTGTGTGCTTGGTGGACTTCATGACCTGTTAGGCAGGCCTTATCCTGTGGCTTTAAAGGGAAATTAAAAAATAAAAGGAATCAGAAGAACTTAGGTGATCTACTTCAGTTGATCTGCTTAGGTGATTATGCCTAGTAATAAATATGAAAATAAAAAACAAAGTTAGAAGAAAAACATGGAAACATAGACCAAATTGCAAAGAATGAAGGCTATTTAGAAAAAAAAAAAAAAGACATTTCAGAGAGAGCTAGGCTTTTCATTTTATTCTTCACCTTACTTCATTTGCATTTGCAAAGTCTGTAATGCTTCTTGCGCTCAGTTTAGTCTTTCACGTGACATCATTTGTGGTTCGGAATTCTTACTCACCTCATTTTTTCCCCTAAACAAAGATGTACCATTCATACAGTTCTAAAACTGTCTTGTCAGCAAAAAGTCTGTAGCTCTCACCAGTGCAAGGAAGTCTGATATTAAAAACTTGCATCGCTTTTGCTATCTTAAGATGAACCCATTAGCATGTGACTGAAGAGTAAGTTTGAGAGAAAGAAATTGCTTTAAGAGGATGGAGTAACTACCTGGTGCCAAGAAGATATTTTATGCTTGCTCAAGTGGTTCTGATGAGTTGAAAGCTGAAATGTTTATGCTTTTATTCACATAGATAGCATACTAAAGACATCTATTTTAAACAACAGATAATCTAACTGGTGCATTTAGTTTGTGATGTAACTGACGCTGGTGTTCCAGGGCTTGCAAGGTTAGATCCTCCTCTTATTGACAACTAGCAGGGTCCTACAAAGCTAAGCCCCTGACTTCTTTCCAACCTAACAACAAAGGCAGAAAACAGAAACCAGGAAGACATACACGTTTACATTTTCTGTTCTTGCTGATGCAGAATACAAATGCAGAGAGTCTTAATGATTTTCACTCCACTGCTAAGATGTGTAGAGTCTCAAAGAGTTCTGTTTGTAAACAGAAAATCTGGGTCTCAGGAATGTCTAAGTGAGTGTAACTGTGATACACAGGATATAGTGGAGCCCAGTTACAAATTGCTATCTGATTTGATGCAAGAATTTAAATGTCATCAGAAACTTCACTCTAGGGGATCCGTCAGACCTCCTTTCTTAATTTTTCTTATGTACTGTCACCTCCTTCAAGCTGCCATACTTGCTACCTTTGATTGCTTATTTCCCCAAACAGCAGTTTTCTTGCTTTTCTCATTATTTTATTTTTTTTATTTTTTCTGGCAAAAAGGAATAGTCTTGCCACTATATTAGCCTCTAAAAAAAGAAAATGATGTTTTTTTCTGTGCCTGGATCACTTCATATCCTCAGCAACAGATCTTGGCTGCGTATAGAGACCAGTGGTTTATGTGTCCAGTATTAAGTTCTCAGCATTTTTCTCCACTTTATTGTAATACTAGAATGTGTAATGGGTCTTTTAACATAGAGCAAACATAAAAAGAACCTAGATACTTGCAGCCTCTGGGCATTTTCACCTTTTTATGAAGGGATATTTATTTTAATATAGCTTCTGACACATTCAGAAGGCACAGTAAGCCAGATTAGCTAAAATAAAACAAGCAGAAAAGGAACAATAAAATATTTATTTGACGACTGTTTATCCTATGCTTAATAACTCTCTAAGAATCATAGAATTATAGAACAGTTACAGCTGGAATAGACCTTGAAGATCATCGAGTTCAGGCTTTGTCCCAGCCCTATCAACCCACTAAATGATCATAGAATCATAGAACAGTTCCAGCTGGAAGAACATTTAACATACCAACACATGAAAATGCTTTATAAAGCAATACATTAACTTGGTTAATACTAGCAAATCTTAAGTTTCTTACAGTTTTCATTCACAACATTTAATTTATCAAAACTTTTTTCTTTCAAAATACAGAAAGTTATTGGCAACAAAAAGTCACCTAGATTTTCTTGTATAAATAGATGCTGCGTGGATGTCAAGAAGGACATCAATGAAGGAAAAAAAACAAGGTTCAAAAGGTTATGCAAACTCTTAGCACATTTTGGATATTGCCAAATATTTATTTACTTATTGGAATGGAATATCCACAGGCCAAACTCTGAGGTGCTAACAAGCAGAAGTGTGAAGAGAAAAGCCTGAGAAAGTGTTCGAGTATTACCATCTGTCCAAACTCCAGATGTGGCAGCTACTTTCTGGGTTTCTCTAGGACGTTCAGCAATTTCCCTCGCATCATTTCTCTGGATTTATCCAGTCCCAGCTGATAAGCCAGGTTCTGCAGGCAACGAACTTTTTCCATCAGGTTAGCGGTAGTAAGACTTCGCAGCTCCTTTAACATCTCGCTATCCTCATTTTCTAACTCAACCATGTACAGACCTGGAAGGAAAGAGGTTCACATCCCAACTGAAGGCTGCAGCAGCCCAGGCATGGTGGTGGCCTGGGGGTGACAAACCAGGATCCCCTGGGGGCGGCAAACCAGGAGCTGCTGTTCTCGTAGGGCCATCATCCTTTCTTAAATATTCTTTCCCCCTGGTAATAGTAGGTTCATAGGTCATTATAATAATTTCTAAATCTATGCAACTGTCCAGTCTATTCAAAAAACACAAGATGCTGGTCCAGCTTCTTGTATTTGCTGAAACTAGGGTAACCTGTTGTTAATGAGCTTCCCATTCAAACAAATTCCAAGTGTCTTTGTGGAAAAGCTAGTTGAAAAATAAAGCTGTGTAGTCTTTTCATTCTTTTTCTCGAAAGGAGTCACATTTTATGATTCTATGATTTTACCAAGCCACCTGGTAGCTTCTGTGATAGATTAGCTAGTTATTTTAACAACAGCTCCTCAGTCTGCACATTGCTGTTAGTATTTGTCCAAGGCTGCCCAACAGTGACTACCATGTACCACTTATGGTATCCTAGGGTTTTGCTTTCCAGGTGTCCTGGATCTGGCTATTGCTCTAGTTTTTTTGTTAATCTGATCTCTCCCGTGACAAAGAGCTACAGTTATTTTTTATTCTGTCCTATTCAGAGACCTATTGCCAAAATTCTAATAAGTAGATATGTATTAACAGTGATAGTGCATTCAGAGCAGGGAAAGGAAAAGAAGTCATTCAGCCCATTCCTGGTTTATGTCATTCTTGAAAGATAAACTGTTCTTTAATGCTCCCATATGCTAATTCCACAGCTTCCCCAGGCAAATGATTGACAGTGGTTAGTACTAGAAGGTTTATCCTAATGCCTTCTCAAATATCCCTTGTGGCATTCCTACTCCTACTGACCTCTCTAGCAAAAGCCTGGATGCCAGATTGTTGTTACTCTGTTTTTCACAAGCTTTCTCTTATCTAAGCTAAACAGTTTCAGTGTCTTTCAAACACCTCTTCCAAGTCACGTTTTTCCATGTTTCCTTACCACTGCAGGCCTCCTCTAAATTTTTGCTTCATCTGGCCAATGTATTTTTGAAAGCAATTGAGACAGTATTCTAGCTGAGGCCTTAGCACAATAGGAAGGCCACATTATGCTTTCTGCAGGCTAAATTGCTCTTTAAATAAGTCAAGCTGGAATTGGTCTTTTCTTAGCATGATATTTTTGACTGATGTGCAGCTTGTGAACCTGCTACCTCCTGCTGACTGTCCTGTATTTTTAAAGCAGATAATCCCTCCCTAAGACCATTGTCAATCCCTTGTCTGTTGTATTGTTTTATATACCATTTCTTCAAATTGGCAAGATCATACCAAATTCTATCTGAAAAATATCTTCTTTCACCCTTCAGGTCAAAAATTTTAGTATCAGCCCTAGGACATAAGGCTCAATCCAGCCTTTCTTACTGTTACCTTCTTGTTATCAGCTGCCTGTGCACAAGATGTGCTCCCACACTTTAGTCAGTTTTTTCAGACCAGATCTGATCAAATGGTGATCTGTAATCAGGTCAAATCTGATAGGATTTATTAGACGAGGCATAGCATTTCGAAAATCAGTCTATGTTGATCCAGTGGGCTGGAAAGGAAGATGGCAGATGAATTTGCACTGTCCTAGAATGTCAACAGCCTTCCTGAAATTAGGGTAGACAGCATCTCTGCTTTTTCTCCATCTAGGTAATTTCTTACCAGTCACAGAAGAAAATCAGATGGGAAATTGACTGGTCTGTCTTGGCTATTGCTCATCTCCATATTTTTTCCAGGTGCTTGCAAACTGTTACATTCATGATATTTGCCATTTTTGGGGAGTAGGTGATGCCTGTGTGTAGATTTTATTTTTTTTCCCCTAGAAAATGAAGTCAACTAGTCTAACATTCTCTGATTCCCTTCCCCCCCCTGTATTTTAAGGATAGACATAATGTTTTCTATTTCTAGAACCTCATTGATCCCTGCAGGCTTTAAAAAATTGTTGGAAACTGTGATCATAGAATCATAGAACAGTTACAGCTGGAAGAGACCTTGGAGATCATCAAGTCCAGCCTTTGTCCTAGCCCTATCAACTTGCTAAATGATGTCCCCCAGTGCAACATCTACCCGACTCTTAAACACAGCCAGGGATGGTGATTCAACCACCTCCCTGGGCAGCCTATCCGAATGGTTGACAACCCTTTCAGTAAAGAAATTCCTCCTAATGTCTGGCCTGAACCTCCCCTGGCACAATTTCCATCCATTTCCCCTCATCCTATCACTCTCCACTAGGGTGAACAGACCNATGAGTTCTTGAAAGAAGTCTTCAAGTTTTCTAGAAGCTGATGTAAAATCTAAATTATTTGAAATAATCTAATTTATCTAATGACTCTCTGGTATTAATTACGATAAGTGTGACTGAGACTTTTAGAAGAATCTGAAACAAAATAAACATCACATACTATCATCTATGGTTTATTCACTATCTTCTATCTATTTCATTAGGTAGCAAACCAGTGTTTCTCCTTGTTGTCCTCTGACTCATAATGAATTTGTAGAACCAATACGATTGTTTCTTTTCAGACCACATTTGAGCTATAGTTGTACTTCATTTTGTGTGTTTATTATAATGGCTTTTTCATATGTATTTAGGTTCCTTTACATCCCTTCAAAATACTTTCTATATTTTCACTTTCTATAGACTCCTTTTTGTATACAACTTAGTGGTTTGGTTTTTTTTAGTAAATAAACAACTTTTGCTTTAGTAAAAATATTTCTATTATTCCTTTAAATATTTTGCTAGATTTTGCTGTTTTCAACAAAGCAGAACCATGGAAATGATACTGCTCAAAGGCTAGTTAACAGACTGAGGTTCCCAGACTAAAATAAAAACTCATTATCAAGAAAGTTTTAAAAGTAACACACAGACTCAAAGAACAGTTGGACTTCATGAGAATACTGCCACAGCCATTCAGATAAGTGTGGTGTCTACACTGTTTATACTTGTCCCATACAACCCCCCCCATCACTTTTAGTACAGAGGGGTGGTGGATGTTGGGGGTGTTAGATTTGTTTTTCCCCAGGTGGGAAATATTATACAGTCTTCATACAACAATCTTTGTCTTTGCATGTTTAGCTTTCAGAAATTTTATATACTTTTCTTTTATGTTAAGATAATAGAAACCACTAATTTATTTTTAAGTAAAACATACTTAAAGACAGTGTCTCCCACAGTAACCTCCTGGAGAAACTGGCTGCGTGTGGCTTGGATGGGCATAGTCCCTGCTGGGTTAGAAACTGAGTGGATGGTTGAACTTGAAGAGTGTTGGTGAATGCAGTTAAATCCAGTTGGTGGTCCACCAAAAGTGGCATTCCCCAGGGCTCAGTATTGGGACCAGTCCTGTTTAATGTCCTTATTGATGGCCTGGACAAGGGGAGTCCAGATATACCCTCAATAAATCTGCAGATGTTGCCAAGTTGGGTGGAAGTGTTGACATGCTTGAGGGTAGGAGGTGTTATGGGGACATGGTTTAGTCATTTAGTGGTGGACATGATAGTGCTAAGTGGATGGTTTGCCTTGATCAGGTCAGAGGTCTTTTCCAACTATAATGATTCTATGCTAACATGGTTTATCTGCCTCTGATGGAACACTCATTTGTATGTCTGTCCAAGATATACAGGACCACAAGTGGAATTATTTAGAGTTTCATCAGATATGATTAGCTCTTCTGTGTTTTCCTGTCTAACTAAAGGGAGATTATTATCCATGTACCATTTTGAAAAAAAAATAAAAAAAATCTACCTATAATCTTCTTATGGAATAAGAACAAAAGAGAGTATAGCCTCATAGTGCTCTCTTTTTTATTTTTTATGGTCTTAGAAATACAAGATATTTGATAATTTATTTGTACGTACATTGCATTTGCATATACTAGTCATTAGTGCCAAGTCGTGAGAGCTTGTGACCAGCTCTTCTGGTAGACTGTTTCCACAGGATGCAGAGAAGTAAAACAGCATGGCAGAAGATCTGTCATTCCAGTGCAGAAAATAATCTGCTGTGGGATGGTACTGCTGAGAGCAAAGAAAGGCCACTGATCATGGTTGAACATCCTTAGATTATTCCCAGTAGAATATTCTTGACACCTACTTGCTCCTTCTTACCTTAGTCCCATCTCTGTTTCAAGTGAGTTCTTCCAGAAGAAACCAGGTAAAACATGACCAAAACCACAGAGATGTAAAAGATAGCATGCCGTTATGTTTTTTTTTACAAATAGGTTACTATTTTCTAATATTGTTATTATTTGTCCAAAGAAAATGTGTGACAGATGGCTCAACACCACAGCTTGGATATTCACATATCACTTATTTTGGTGGTGGTAACTACACCAAATATAGCTATGATCTGGTACATATTGTAACATTGTAACGGAAGACAAGGAAAAGGCTGAGATACTGAGCACCTTCTTTGCCTCAGTCTTTAACAAAAAGACTGACTATCCTCAGGACAACTGGATTCCTGAGTTGGTAGATAGGGATGGGGAGCAAAATATCCCTCCTGAAATCCTGGAGGAAGTAGTTAGGGACCTGTTGTCTAGCTTAAACCCAAATAAGTCTATGGGTCCAGATGGGATCCATCCTAGGGTGCTTGAAGAGTTGGCACAAGAGCTAGCTAAGCCACTCTCCATTATTTATCACCGGTCCTGGCTAAGTGGGGAAGTCCCAGATGATTGGAGGCTGGCCAATGTGACACCCATCTACAAGAAGGGCCAAAGGGAGAATCCAGAAAACTACAGGCCTGTCAGCTTGACCTCAGTGCCTGGCAGGATTATGGAACAGGTCATCCTAAATACAATTAACCAACAAGTACAAGAAAACCAGGGCATCAGGCCTAGTCAACACGGGTTTATGAAGGGAAGGTCCTGCCTAACCAACTTGGTCTCATTCTATGACTGGGTGACCCGCCTGGTGGATCAGGGGAGGGCTGTGGATGTGATCTACCTAGACTTCAGTAAAGCCTTTGACACAGTCTCCCATAGCATCCTAATGAAAAAGTTAGTAGCTCATGGCTTGGACAGGTTCACTCTTCGCTGGGTTAAAAACTGGCTGGATGATGGAGCACAGAGAGTGGTTGTGAATGGTGCCACTTCCAGCTGGTGTCCAGTGACCAGTGGTGTCCCCCAGGGTTCAGTCCTGGGCCCAGTCCTGTTCAACATCTTTATTGATGATCTGGATGAGGGGATCGAGTCTACCATCAGTAAATTTGCGGATGACACCAAGTTGGGAGGCAGTGTCCATCTCTTGGAAGGAAGGAAGGCTCTGCAGAGGGACCTGGACAGGCTAGGCGAATGGGCAATGACCAACGGTATGAAATTCAACCAGGCCAAGTGCAGAGTCTTACACTTTGGCCACAACAACCCCATGCAGCGCTACAGGCTGGGAGATGAGTGGCTGGAGAGTGGCTCAGCGGAGAGGGACCTAGGAGTATTGGTTGATAGCCGGCTGAACATGAGCCAGCAGTGTGCTCAGGCAGCACGGAAGGCCAATGGCATCTTGGCCTGGATCAAGAATAGTGTGACCAGCAGGACTAGGGATGTGATTCTCCCCCTGTACTCTGCACTGGTGAGGCCTCACCTTGAGTACTGTGTCCAGTTCTGGGCCCCTCACTTCAAGAAGGATGTTGAGGTGCTGGAGAGGGTCCAGAGGAGAGCAACGAGACTGGTGAAGGGGCTGGAGGGGAAACCATATGAGGAAAGGCTGAGGGAACTGGGACTGTTCAGCCTGAAGAAGAGGAGACTCAGAGGTGACCTTATTGCCCTCTACAACTACCTGAAGGGAAGTTGTAGTCAGGTAGGGGTTGGGCTCTTCTCCATGGCAGCTAGTGACAGGACAAGAGGCCATGGCTTGAAGCTGCAGCAGGGGAGGGTTAGACTGGACATTAGTAAGCACTTCCTCACGCAGAGGGTGATTGGGCTCTGGAATAGGCTGCCCAGGGAGGTGGTGGAGTCACCGTCCCTGGAGGGGTTTAAGAAAAGATTGGATGTGGCACTGAGTGGCATGGTTTAGATGTTGTGGTGTATAGGGTCATAGGCTGGACTTGATGATCCTGGGGGTCTTTTCCAGTCTTGGTGATTCTGTGATTCTGTGATATTTTCCACAGGCAAATTCAACTTGAAAAGTTGAAGTTGTCTTCAAAGACTTGGCTCACAGCTAACAGGTCAAAAAAAATCAGCTGATGATCACTTTGAAACAAATACTTAAGATGGCTCAATCATTTCTATATATAATCAGGCCTCCTGAGACATCCATTGTCAGGCTGCCATCTGCAAAATGGATATAACTTCCCCTACCAAGAGCCCTTGCACTACAATTACTGTCTTTTGTCACTGAACACTGATTTATCCTGCTTTGAACTATACTTATTTCTTTCTGGGGATTGATGGTTGTTGCAGAACTCCAGTCTCTTTTTCCAAAATAGTTCTGACTTGCATAAAAACATTTGTCGCATTAAGGATGCCAATGTTTTCAGACTCTTTCCGTGGTTTTCTGTCTTTTCTTACATGACCAAATTTTTTTTTGCGTTTACTAAAGTGCATACACTGGGTCAAATGCATTACTTTAACACTGTACTTTCACCAGTTACCTTATTATTGCTTTTCACAGAAACACAGAATGGTAGGGATTGGAAGGTACCTCTGGGGATCACCTAATCCAACCCTTCCCCCGCTCCCCCACACTAAAGCAGGTTTGTCTACATGAGATTGCACAGGAATGTGTCTAGGTGGGTTTTGAAAGTCTCCAGAGAAAGGTACTCCACAACCTCTCTGAGGAGCCTATTCCAGTGCTCTGTCATCCTTAAAAGAAAGAAATTTTTCATTATGTATAGGTGTAACTTCTAGTTTGTGCAGATGCAGCCTTCAGCACAACCTTCTGGTGCACCAGCCACTCTTCCCAGTTCTGTATCATCAGTGAAGTTGCTAAGGATACACTTTGTCCCCTCATTTAGGTTGTTGATGAAGGTATTGAATATGACTGGATCCAATACTGATGAATTGGGAACACCACCAACTGCAGACCTCCAACTAGCCTCTGCACTGCTGATCATGACCCTCTGAGGTCTGTCTCTCAGCCAGTTCTGAATCCACCTCACTGTCCTTTTACCTAAGCCCCACTTCCTAAACTTCCCTATGAAGATACTATGTGAGACTGTAAAAAGCCTTGCTGAAGTCATCATCAGCTAGTTAAGAAAAGAATAAAAGCCCCCTTTTTCTCTGTCTAGATGATATTACAAATAAATAAAAACAACTACTTCACTTCTCACACAAGTCTTATCAGATTTGAGGAGTAAAATACCAGTCTTCTTTCCTTATCTTCTAGATTCAGTGCAAAATAAGGGAAATGAATCACCTTTCTAGATATCTAGGATGTCTGATCAATACAGGATTACTGTGGTTTGGCAGCAGCTTTCTGTTCCATAAATGTACAAATCCATAGTCTGCTGTGTAATCTAGAGTGTTCCCCATCCTGGTAAAATCCTTGACTTCCTTCACTGAACTACCTGAGATGCTTTTATGAAACAAGTATCTTAACTTTCGAAATAGACTTTCAACTGATTGTGATTAAAAATCATACAATACGCAGATTTTCAAGGCAGTTTATCAGAACTTGTATGCGTTTGAATCAAGGGATTTTACCGAGAAAGACATTTAGGGGTGTATGTGGAAAATGTATGGTGGAAATTACTGAGTTCCTTTTCCAAGCAGTGAATAGATTAGACCAACTTGTTTTAGGTGGGCAGGATCTGTGGTTTCAAGCACATCACATGCTGGGTCACTCATCCAACTGATCACAACTCAGCAGCATAGCTCAGTTCTCAGATATGCAAAAATACATGATGAACTAAGGAAGTAACTCAATTCAGTGAATATTGAGTAAGTTCAGTGAAAATGATCTACTCACAAATGTGTGATAAGTAGAAAAGGAGCTTAAAACTCTTGAAATTACTCATCCGTAACAGATTAATCACTCAGTATGAGATCTAGTCCACTTCCAACCAGAAAGAGCACTGTCTTTGGTGAAGACAAAATACTGAATTGTGCATACTCCATTATTACATCTATGTTCAGCTTCCTAAGATACTTCCTGTAACTTACTGTAAAATTTGAGACCACAACCCCTGCCCCGAAATGTGTATGAAATGTGTGTTTCTTAAATTCCCCACTTTTTTCCTAAATATTTATAGAATGTATCTAGGTAAGTGTAAAGGATGGAATGGAATTGACTCATCTATCATTCTGTTAGAAGAAAATAAAATCCTCTCTGAACATATTAAAGGTTAGAAAAAGTCCCATACTTAATTTATGGAAAAGCCAGTGCCAATTTAGGGCCTCTTTCAAGGTGCACTGAAGTTAAAGAAAAAGACAAAGTAAGTTTGGACCAGACTCACATTCCCTAAATGGCCTCTCTACCTTTATGGCAATCCTTAAGATTAATCATAATGGCTCTGTTTACACTGATGGCCCAAAGGTTGAACTGGCGACTAAATTTACCACTTGTCATAGTATTTGCCAGTAGAAGCAAGTTTAGGAAGTAGAATTTATCTCTGAATAAATTCAAAAAGCCTTATCAGGTGAATGAGAAGACCAGACCCCTTCAAAAATGGGTATTATAGTTAGCACATATGCAAAATTATGTGCAGGAATTCAGTTGATCATTTCATGCCTGCTTCTGTCTCAATTGAAGTGGCGCATTTTTTCTCATTTCAGGGTGTTTTGGTAAGTTTACTGTTTCATTCAAGTAGTATAAAACAAGTATGAAGCTGTTTTTTTGCGGAAGCTAACTGCTGTTTTCTGCTTACCCAGCTGTGTTTGATGTTGATCATAGCGTATTCCCAAATAAACAAGAGAACAGTTTTCTCCACAGCAGTGCATTAGTGCACTTTCAGGGATCAAAGTGTTCCTCTTCAATGTGCACTGATGAGGCTTTCCTTTGCCTTTGAGGCTTTGACTTGCACATGCAACTGTGAACATGACAAATCAAACATGCTTCTGATTCCACCCTGATGCGAAACATGGTGTTTAAATGGGTGCCCTACCTGCAAATGCAGCTGCTGTGGCTCTGACAGGCTCTGGGGTGACAGGCTGAAGATCAGCATTTGAAGGCAGAAGGCACACAAACCTGGGAGTGCCCTGACTCCCACCCTGAGGCTGTAGAACAGCCTCAGTAGCTATTTGATGAGCAAGTCATATGACACCTAATTCACAAATGTGAAAAAAGTGCAGAAGTTCAGGGAATGGAGAAAGCTTTTAGGAAGGGAAAGCAGCAAAGACAGATCACATAACAGCCTAAGTATGTGACATATCTTTAGATAAAGCTGCAACTACAGCCAACAACTGCTGCTGGAGTCTGCCAGGGAGTAGATGCCATGACTAGCAGATATGCTTCCTGTGCTTGGTGTCTCAGTAGTGCTGACTGTTGAGACCAGATGTGCTTGAAAGGTCCCAGAGAAATCGGTCAGTAAGGCCAAAGAAATCATATTTCATTGCTCAGAATAGTGCTTATTGGTGCTTATTTTCCTTAAAAAAAAAGAAAACCTAAATCCAAGACTGTTCAAATTACCATTTCAGCTCTGACTGCACCAGACTTCCACATTAGCAAGTGCAACCAATGATTACAGAATCACAGAATCAATTGGGCTGGAAAGAAGATCATCAAGTCCAACCCTCTGTCAACTCTAATCCATTTACTAAATCATGGCACTCAGTGCCACATCCAATCTTCGTTTAAAAATCTCCAGGGATGGTGAATCCACCACCTCTCCGGGCAGGCCATTCCAATGCCTGATTACTCTCTCTGTAAAGAACATTTTTCTGATCTCCAACCTAAGTTTACCCCGGCAGAGCTTGAGCCCGTGCCCCCTTGTCCTATTGCTGAGTGCCTGAGAGAAGAGACCAGCCCCCACCTGGCTAGAACTTCCCTTCAGGTAGTTATAGACAGCGATGAGGTCTCCTCTGAGCCTCCTCTTCTCCAGGCTAAAACCCCAGCTCCCTCAGCCTCTCCCCATAGGACTTGTGCTCCAGTCCCTTCACCAGCCTTGTTGCTCTTCTC
>VWZO01010217.1:0-29891 GCA_013396975.1 Bucco capensis
ACCCCTGACATACTGTGATACTGTGATTGATTAGGATACATGTTACTACTGGTAGCAGCAGGGATAGTCTCTCAGGAATGTTGACGCTTCTTCACCCACTCCTTGCATGCGTGTGTAATCTTAACTGGATTTCTGTGTACAAAGAAAATAGAGAATTTCTTACAGCATTGTCAGCTAGAGAGGCAGGGACTGGTTTGTTCTCCCTGGTGGAGAGTGTTAGGACAAGGGGAAATGGATGGAAATTGCTCCATGGGAGGTTCAGGCTAGACATTAGGAGGAATTTCTTTACTGAAAGGGTTGTCAGCCATTGGAACAGGCTCCCCAGGAGGTGGTTGAGTCACCATCCCTGGAGGTGTTTAAGAGACGGGTAGATGTTGTGTTGGGGGGGCATCATTTAGTAGGTTGATAGGGCTAGGACAAAGGCTGGACTTGATGATCTCCAGGGTCTCTTCCAGCTGTAACTGTTCTATGATTCTGTGATTCTGACTAAATTTGCATATTGCAACACACAGAATGTAATGCATTTTTATACTGGATTTGGATAGGGTGGTATTTTTCACATTAGTGGAAGTTGTTTGGGATGGGGGAAGAAAGAAGAAGAAAAGGTTATTACATGAACACAAAGACCATGGAGTGTAAACTATCACTGCCTTATTTAATAACATCACTAGCTTAAACTGAAATGTTGAAACCAGGTTCAGAATAGAATGATCAGTTCTCAGTTTGAAGCAATGTGTAGCTTTGCAGGTCATTGAAAACTGTCTATAAATGCAATTGGCTAGTTTTACCTCCTTAATTTTAAGAAATTCTGCTATATTTTGCATTCAAGAACCAAGAGCAGACACTGGGGTACCATTAAAAGAGCTTCTCTTTCCCGATTGGTTTCTAGCACTCACAGTCAGTTCTGAAGTATTGAGAAACCACTCATCACAACAATTCTGCAAGATGTAAGAGCACGACAGTGGATGTGACATACATTGTGCGTTTTCACCATTATAACTTACTAAACATAAGTAAATTAGGAAATGAACTTGGTGTCTTTTAGTGAAGACCTCTTCTATTTTTCATTTTGCAAATACTGGTATAGTCAAGTTAGACATACCTACATGTGGACAGGCAATGACTAATACATCTGCCGTACAAATAGATCCAGGAGCAGCTGGACTTTGTCAAATATCATCTGCTATCAGCACTTAAAACATTAGAGAAGTACCTCATCTCAGAAGTCTAGCTGCAAGTCTTCTCAGTATTTAGCTCCATGCTTTTCTTTTTTTACACTGTTTGCTAATTGTCCCATTATATGCTTCTCAACAGAGATCTCACCAAGTGGAAACAAGTTAAACAACTGATGAAAGTAGCCCACTGTGCATTAATGCAAAATTTCATGTTGAATTACAGCACGAGTGGAACCTATGAGCAATCTGAGTGCTTGCAAGATGTACAAAACAAACTAAATAGAGCATTGTTGAATTTCATGTATATTTGGCACAAAGGATGGCAATCATTGCAACTCCTTGTTGTAATATTAAGCAACAGTAAATAAACCTGTGTCCTGTGCTATAGACAGATTCACATAGTTTTGGACTATATTTCCACATACAGCTAACAAGCAAAAAAAAAAAAGAAATAGAAGAGTATGAATAGAAAACAAAGATGTTAAAATGAAGGAATGACAATAACAGTGTGGTGAAATGAAACCAGTAAGTCAAATATGCACCATGGTAATTTATTACAAAAGGTACAGTATTAGGCTGTGTGCTTGAATTAAAATGCCGGATGCATACAGGGAACAATTCTGCTGCTGCTTGGAAAGAAAAGTTCAGTGACAGCTTTCCTAGGTAGTGCGAAAAGAAGCTTGTGCATGAAATAAGCTAGTTTTAGCATTTGATCATCAAGTCACCCTTTCATCTTCATTATGGATTTAGTCTCACTGTTCCCTCTTTCCAAAACTTCTGCTTACAGATGACATTATTTGCAGTTCCATCATAAAGGACAGCACAATGAACATTTGACTTGTACCCGTATGTTATGCAGGAGGAAATCACTTCCGTATATTAAACTCAATCGGAAAGAAGTTTCCTCTAGCGTGCGAGCTCACATACAGTGACTGAGCCTACCTTCCAGTTACTGACTGAACTTCTACATTTGTAGTGAGGGATCAGTCAAAAAGCATTTTCTGCTACTTACCATTATTTGATTTCTTTGTTTTGTAAATGAATGTAGACACAACAGAACTCAACAAGAGATCAGGACAAAATCTCACAACAGTTTATATTATCCTTGCCTAGAATATTTGATTGGATACATTCACATATCTGAAGAGGCAAGATACTGAAATACCGTATGCCTTTGCCTAAATTGCTATGCTTTCATAGCCTATTTTCCCTTTTACTTCTTGAATTTGTTTTAAAAGGAGGGAGTGGGAGGGGGAAGAGACACAACAATATTTTCCTAGCAAGCTAACTCACCTCGGCACAGGAAGCTGTTGATGATTGTCTGTCTCTCTCCCTCTTCCCCCCACACTCAGCACACTGATGCTGGAAGGACACACTGTGCTCACAAAAGCAGGCTGAGTAAGAAATGGAAAATCATAGGCTGTGATTAGCATCAGCTTGAAAGCGTTCATTGTTTGCTTGCACTTCTGTGCATCTGAGTTTAGCCAAATCACAGCAAGGATTTTGTGAGTGGCTTTGCAAGATAAAGGTGAAATAATGCTGATTTCAAAGAGGAAAGGAGCTAATTAAGATTCTGTATAAATCAAAGTAAATTCCATTCTTATATATTAAAAAAATTAAAAAAAAGATTCAGCTGAATTCATAGCCTTGAGGCTGGTAATAGAAGAGGTAGTGATTTCCAGTAAATAGCAGATGTTGTATTTTGCATTTTTCAGGCCAGTTCATTCCTAAACCACAAAGGTTCATGCCCATCCTTCCTTCTGTGCATGTGTCATGCTGGTTGGTTGTATGGATGGATTAACTGTGACAAGCTGTGACATCAGCAAGGGCTGAATGCTGCCTGGCTGTCAGGTTTTTTAAAGCATCCTCCCATTATTGCTGGGCTGACTCATTCACACTATAGAGTGAGTGAATTATGTGTTGTTTGGGCCCAGCATGAACTGAAGTATTTGGCATAGTGCTTCTGTGCAGAAGCTGTGCTATAATTAAAGCTAGCCGATTTTCAGTCCCTGCTTACACAGTTGATATAGCTGAGAAGCAAATGCAGAGAAGTATTAATGATAATAAATAATCCCAGAAGTAATAAAATATGCTAATTCTTTAGCATGTGTGCAGTAGTCTTTGTCTTTTCAACTTCGAAAGAGGGTTTTGGTCTACAAAGCATTTGTGAAAAGCATAGGCTGTGTTTTGCTTTGGGACTGCCATGGAGGAAGAAGCAGTGTTCATGAATCCTGGAGGATCTGGTAGCAGCATTTGAACTGGGCGTAGTTTATTATTGTTTATTTCTCCATCTTTTCCAGTGGTCATCTTGGCTTTGAACACTGAGCTAGTCTCCAGGTTAGACAAACACTTGGGCCTATTCTGGAATTTTATGATCCCTAAAATGGCATCACAGACTCTACAAAGGCAGTGAGCAATTCCTTAGGACACTGTATCTAAGAATGTTCCTGATAGTAGTCACCTACTGCAACAACTGTTTACCCTTGATTAACTCTTGAGAATGGGAATTTAATTATCATGCATACTTACACATCGGAACAACAGTGACTGTGTTACCATTGGTCTACATCTTGGCACCATGGCCAAGGGAGTGCATGTCTCTGGGAGGTGGTTTACAAGGCCAGAGAGAGATGATCTGTCACACAGCTAAACATCTTTATCGGATGAACAGTGGTATGTAATATGATCATTATCTCAGCAGATACCGTATCAGGGTAGTATCTTAGACTGCTCTTTCACTTCTTTCTAGGACTTAACAGAAAACCTCCCATGGAGCAGGGTCTTTCTTAGGTGGCTCCTTCATGCAGTGCACCTTTCAAGTCTGAGGTCAGACAATACCCTGCTAAAAAAATTTGTTTACTGGAAGTTGTCATTTGCACCTCTCCTCTGCCAACGGCTTGTGCCAGTTTTTTGTCCCTGTTACCTGCATTTGCCACTAGGTCAGCAGTCTTTCCTAGCAGAAGCTCCCAGTGGAGATGTAAGCAGGCTCTGCTGCCTTGTGTGTGATGTTAGCCAGCCATTATGACCAATCTACCAGAGGAGAAACTGTTCCACGTTGGTAAAAACAAGCCAGTTTATGCTAGCTTCTGATGTGTGTGGTAACTGTTTCTATCAGAAATGCAAAGGGAGGCCACACTAGCTGAATGAGAACTGTCAGAATGAGAAGAACACTACTCCAGTATATATATATTTCCTGATCATATCAATCCTAAGTCAGAGAAAACTCTCTTCAGTAGAATAGCTCTGTTGATGTTACCTTTGCTACCTTTTTAACTGCATGTTACCTTTGAGTTCCTGAGCAGGCTCTGACCTACTGAAAGGGGTCAGCTACAAGGCTTCCTGTCCCAGGAAGTTTTGTTTGTTACCTTACAATTAGGTTTGATAATCTTAGCTTGACGTATTATCAGAGATTCGGTACTTGACTGAAGATTATGTGGAATGGAAACACTCCCTGACTGTGTTTTTCTTGCTCTCTTCTCTGTAGATTAGATATTTGGTCCAATGTCTCTGTGTGTAATTGCTTTCCAGCACATGCAGCTATATTCTTGGATGTGATCCACCCAGGGCAAAAGAGAAGCAGCAGATGCTGGGCACAAGAAGGAAGCTGTAGCTTTGTTCTAAGGAACAGTATCCACAGCTGTGAGAACTGAAGTAAATCTGACTTTGATGCAGTGTGTTGACAGCCAAAGCTAGCTTAACGCTGCCCTCCCAAGAGGTTAAGTTCAGGAATAGGTAGGCTGAAAGTGGCATGGATACAGAGCACAACATGGTTATCTTACAACACTTTGGCAAGCTGTCCAGTTACTACCAAGTTCCTGGACAGTAACTTGACTGTAAGGTAGCAGTTATTGCACCTGAAAATAATTTTTCTACATATTGGAAAAATCTTTCTCCAGTAAAATGAGGCAGTGGAAAGCTGTTAACATGGGTCTGTAACCATTGCTTTGGCAAAGGATGGCCCACAAAGCAAGCCTTTCCAAGGATAAGACTACCAAGATTTTGTGACAGCCAGTGGACTGCCCTCCGTGCTCAACCCTGCTTTTCACATTCACAGCATGGTTATTACTCTCAAGAGGCAGCACATAAAAATGGATCTGGAACTGAGACCATGCCAGACACTGGAAAGACATCTCACCAGCAGGCAGCAGTGTCTGGCTTGGAGTTTATAAGAACATTGATGCCAGGATGCCATTAAATGTGCTTTAGTGTAGTTGCTTGTTATGACTGAAGATGAGGGAGGGCTTATTTGACAAGTATCCCAGAAAATGCCAAGTTGAGGAATAGTTGGAAGCCAGGGACAAACAGGACATTAATCACCACTCCACACAAAAAGTACCCAACAGCAAACAATGAACAATCCCAGTCTGGCAAGCATCCAAATGGAATGACAAGGACATAGCCTTCTGCATGCTCATAAATGAAGACAATGGTGTCTAGGAATGATGACATAAGGGCAGGGACATCAGAAGAGGAGCAGGCAAAAAATCTGTAGAAACTGTGAACGTCTGTGAGCTTGCTAGTAAGGGCCTAATCATAGTTATATGATGCTACACTGACAGGTAATAGGTCAGCTGTATAAAGCTGTTTTGAACAACTTTTGACAATGTGAAATAAATTTATCCTGGGTCAGGAATTTACCTTGTCACATGCCTAGTCTTCAGTGTCCTAAAATTTTATTTATAGCACTCCTGTTAAGAGCCTGACGGTTGACCCAACCTTCCCTATGCAGAATGTAAATAATACCAGCTTGTGTGATTCCTGCTGTACTCATACAAGGCAGGCAGCATGGCTGCCAGACACTGCATGGCATGCAACCAAAATTCTAGGGAATAAAAAAGCTCGTCAATTTCACATCAGAAAAGTAGTATGGGTAAGGAAAAGATTGAGCTCTGAGAAAGCAGCAATCCTATCAGTCAAGTAATCGTTTTATTAATAGGAACATACTTCCTAATCCATTTGCAAGCAAGAAAAGATTCTTCTAAAGTGACTGATCACCTATATGTAACACAAGATCTCATGTACCATCACTTCAATCATGGCTAGCAATGGCATTCTGTTTTAAATGTTTCACTTAATTGATACAGGAGGAAAAATGTCAATGTCCTGGGATCTTAGGTGTATCTGCATCAATTAGAATGCCTCATTTACCCACGTTTTTTCACATAGTACTGTGTAGACCTTAGACAGGACTTGGAAAGACGTTAGTTCTTTTGCTTTTACCTAAATGGTATTACTAAGTTTTTACAAGACAGTAGAGTTAATCATTCTTATACTCACTGACTAAGTGTGCATGTAAGCAAATATTTCAATAGAACACAGGGTACAACTAGAAATAGTTAATGGATCTGAGGAAGCAGAGCTACCTTTTGCAACAAAATACTAATCTTTGAACTTTGGAATAGGACTGCCAGACTTTTTTTTTTTTTCACCTCTGTCTAAGCCAAAAAGAACCCCTAGTTCCAATGGCCACTTTTCAGTTCAACATTAACTTCTAAAATGTTCTTCTAGATACTAAAGTAAATAAATATATTTGTGGTATTTACTACTTTCACAGCTGTACCATTTGACTCTGGCAGGAACTGCAAATTCATCAGTGGCTGCAGACAGGACAATTTGTGTCATGGTGGTAGGACCCATCTTCAGGCCTTTGGTAAAACAGTGGACCATGCTGGGACTAAGATTGTGTGTTTGGCTAGGTCACAGGTGGAGCTGGTATAGTGGACATGGCTTATATTATATTTGTTTTTCCTGTCTTGTTTTCCTATTCTAGGTTATAGTCAGAGCTGCTGATGGTACTTTGTCCTCTTCAGGTTGCAGTTCCCTTCTTTATTCTTTAGGCAATTCTGTCAGTCCTCAGTTCTCTATGCACTTCAGGATTGCTACTGCAGGTTCTTCTCTGAAGTCTTTCCTCGAAAAGAAAGCACAGAGGAAGGGACTCAGTGTGAGAGACTCAGAAACACATTGGAAGGCACAGAATGAATCAAGTTGTGAATGTCAACACAGAACCCAGCATTGGTTTAAGAGATCTGATGACTGCCTCATTCTCACTTTTTAGCCTGTGTGTTCAGCATGTCTTGATAACACTGATCAGTTACAGAAATTGTAACTGTCTCTTCTCCTTCCACTATACCTAACACAGATACAGCAGTTCACTTGTACAGATTTCCATCCAAGAGGAAAGATGCCTAGGAAAGAGTAGGCAAGAATGCAGAGGCAGAACTCAGGCTGCACTGTACCAGAGGAATTAGGTGTAGTGCTCTACCAAGGCTGGAGAAATCAGCTTTGAAAGGCACTGGCAAAAAACTGGTCAGTCCTCCTGTATGACCAGAGTTGGACTTATTTCAAGGGTGCTTAAAAAGCTGTTTGCTCAGGGCATTTTGAGATCAGAATTTGGGCACCAGACCAAGGCTGTGGCTTGGGCCAAATGGAACCAAGTCACACTACCAGAATACTGTCAACAAAAGTTCATGTTTAATTCCTATTTGGCACTTCATACTGGCAAAACAAACTTCTCCCACCCTGTCAGATTTCTGTTCAATCAGGCCACAAGTTCAGAAGTGATGAGAAATCAAACACTGACTCACATATTACATTGTATTTATTTCCACTGGATACCAGGCAAGAAATGTCTTTCAGGAATTTAAAGGATATCTTCAAATGTAGCATAGATAAATGCAAAATGATTGTTTTCATGCCCTGGGTAATGGATTCCACTGTTTCCATGCAGGCGCATGGTCACATTTTACAACCTGCACTCCTTCAAGATTCACTGACACAAAAAGATGAGTCATGGGGCTACTCCTAAATTTTGGACACATACATTTAAATATCCCTAAAAGGATTGCAGCCTGAGATCTTGGGATTACAGGAGAAATAGTAAACAAATGCTTAACAATGAAGTAAGAATTACAGACATTTTGTGCATAAATTCAGCATTTTTTGAAAGATACAAAGTTATTTCTCAGCTGGGGTTAAACCTATAAGAAGTGCTACTAAGAAAGCTATATTACATATTTCAGATAAAGAGAACATTAATAAAAATTGCATAAGAGATGACGTGGAAGCCAGCTGGCCTAGCAGTAGGCAATCTAATAGAAACTCAAAAAACAGCTTAGCCAAAAAAAATTCTAGGTAAATTTCACTTCAGCAAAGAGTTAGAAATCTTAATACTGTTAAAATCTCAAAATCCATCAAGCAAGTTCACTATATTTCTTCTGTTGCTGCTGCTGGAAGAGGAAGAAGGCATGGATTGGACAAGAAACATGACTTGCTTATGGTGAACACCTGTTACTTCAGAGGAAGTTTGTGTACAATTTCAAGAACCCTAATTACATGTAAATTTTGAGACCCAAAAGTAAGGCAGCCATCTGACTCACTATCTGCAAACAAGTGCCACCTTTGCTATAATATTTACATTTGTACTTTTTATTACCTCTGTTCTTCAGTGTGATGAATGGGAAACTTCACTACAATTTTACTACCTTGGATAAACTTATGGATCTCTTGTGGGAAAATAAGCTAGTTCCAGGTAAGGGCAACTCCCTACTTCCGCAGCTTGCTACGTCTGTTTGTCTGTATTGTGCAATCATCAGAAAATTCATGGAGAACTTTGCCAAAGCTGATTTTGATAAAAAATTAATTATTTTCCTAGTTGCCTTTACCTCATGTCCATGTAAATGTAAACAATGTGAACAAAATACTGTTACGGCAATTAAGACAACACAAATGCATTTACATTGCTTTCAACAACAGCTTGAGTTGTATGAATTGGGAAATGAAATTTCTTGAAGAAGAGGAAGCTTTGTACCCATTCACATGTACCTAAAAGGGCCAGAGAAGCAGTTTCTCTATAACTTTAATTTCTGCAAATAGGCACTGTGTAAAGTTCCCTCTGAGCCGTGAGTTTATGATGGTAATTATTAGTATTGGTTACTATATTTTTTGACAGGTAATAAGTGTGGGCAACTTCCAATCTGAAATATTCCTGGTGCAAGACATGAAAGAAAGCCCAGCTTCTTAATTAAAAAGTTTGTTTCCCATGATGCAATAACGGTTTTGTTAATCAAGAGAAGATAGCATTCACAAAAAAAAAAGATGACCAATTTTTTGTATTTTTTTTAGGATTTGAATTGATGGGGAATCCATCAGGATATTTTTTAGATTTCGAGGATAAAGAACAGGTAGTAAGGTGGAGAAACTTAGTTACACTTCTGGCCAGCAGATACATAGGTAAGTTAAAAAAGAAAAAAAAGGTCCTCTATTATTTATTATTATAAATGTTCAGTATATTGTTATCAGTTTTAAGACCTTGGATTTCACCAATATCCTGAATGTGTAGTGTGTTCTGGATAGAATATTTGACCTGCTTCTGAGAACTGACTTTTAGCTTTATTATGTTACAGTTATAATGCACCAGCTTGCACTGGGACTTGATAACCTGAATGTTTTCCATGTCAGTATCAAATATCTCTACTGAGACAGAAGCCTCAACCTGATACAAGGCTGAGTGCCCTAACCACAAAGCTATCATCTCACCTTTCATCTTTCTCAAACAGTGCTGCATTTCATTGAAAATTAGAGAATATTTTAAAACTACCAAAATCAGTTCTCCTCATTATTAAAAATAGGTAATATTATATTCTGTTGTACCACTGAGTGCTGAACCTCATCTGCAGCCCTAATTGATAGGATTGTCTGGATCAGTGACGAATTGATAGAATATCTGAATATGCAGCTCACTGATAAATGAGGTTTCTCCTACAGATAGGTATGGACTGGAACATGTTGCTAAATGGAATTTTGAAACGTGGAATGAACCAGACCACCATGACTTTGACAATGTGTCTATGACAATGAAAGGTAAGCTTGTTTTGGAGCACTTACTAGTGTAGTAAAGTGAGACAACTGTGTGAAATGGGTGGAGACAGTGTGACAGTGGGAAAGAAGAGATGCTGGCAAAGAAATAAAATAGAGAGGAAAGGAATGTGAAAGGTATACCTAGTTTTTTTTGCCAAGGTCATGTTACTGACTATACTTTGTTCCCTGGTTGGACATCAGTATAAATATAGGGTAGACAGAACCCGAGTGACACTAAGAAGATGCAGTTCATTATTTGGATAAAGTTACTGTGCGCAAGGCAGTGAGGAATAAAAGGAAAACTTTTCATTGGCAGATGCATGCTTTGGGAACCTGTCTTCATAAGACCTTTGGAAGAATCTTGTGAATGAATGCAGCTGAGGTTTTGATGTTTTCTTCTGTTGTCAGCGCATAGGAAAGAGTAGCCCCAGTTTGTGAAGTTCTGCCAATAAAGGCAATAATAGAGTTATTACATCTCCCTGTAGTTTTAAATCGAGATTGTAGTTTGAGTTATCATCTTTGATATATGCGTCTGCTTGGGCTTCAGGGTTTCTCAACTATTACGATGCTTGCTCGGAAGGATTGAGAGCAGCCAGTCCTCTACTAAAATTTGGAGGGCCTGGGGATTCCTTCCACCCATTACCCAAGTCACCCATATGCTGGAGTCTTCTGTGTCACTGCTACAATGGAACCAACTTCTTCACAGGGGAGACTGGTGTAAGGCTGGACTATATTTCCCTCCATAAGAAGGTCAGTCCAAGATTTCCTTTCTAAGGCCATTTGTTTTTAAATCAATTCAACCCAAGTTACTTGTTATTCTAATTTAAGAAGCTGACTTACAGATGAGTGTCCAGCCTATAGCAGGAAGCATGGCTGTCTCTTGAACAAAACTTTGCAAGACTTCAACTCAAAGTAAATTTGCCTTTGCCTAATTCCCAGGAGAAAACAACTGCTCTACCTCTTTTCCATTTTATAGTCTAGGAGGAGCTCATGCAAACAGCACATGCTGTAATGGATTACATAAAACTATTAATACTGTCTGGCCCACAGCTCCTCAGGGACTCTAGGAACATGTTTTCAGAATATATTTATGTCTATATATTATGTCTGTGGTTTAGTACTGTTTGTTCACTTTCACTAAGCAGATGTGAAATATTGTTGCAGGGAGGTGGGAGTTCTTTGTACATCTTGAAACAAGAAGTAGAAGCAGTTGAACAAATTCAGAAGCTGTTTCCAAATTTTGCTTCTGTTGCCATATACAATGATGAAGCAGATCCAATGGTTGGATGGTCCATTCCACAACTGTGGCGAGCTGATGTGACCTATGCAGCTATGATTGTAAAGGTAACTCAGTTCACTGACAATCTTGTCACAGTAGGGTCTCCTGATGTGTAAATGCAGTTGCAAAAGTAGGATTACAGTTAATTTTTAAGTGGCCACAGAAAGTAATAGATCCAACAAAAGGAGAGATCTGATACTGCTGGGGTTTCCCTGTTTTTCAGTAGCTCTTTTAGTGTGTATTAGTTTTCTTCATCTTCCCTTTAAAAAATAGGAACTGAGAACTAGCCTTTCATGTGTTGGACAATGTATCAGATATTGTATACAGTTCCCCAGGTATAATAGTATACCCACACATTCACTGTCCATGCAATACTACCACTATCATCTCCCTACTGATAACTGTCACCTCACTTATGTGAAACCTTTTTTCCCAGTTCCTTCAGAAGTATCTCATTAGAGATACCAGGTATAATTAAGAAGTCCCTCATATTCTCAGCATAAGCCAATTCTTTGGTTTTGGATAATGACTGTACCCATGGTCTTATTATTTACTGCTAGTAATTATTGCTGTTGATTGATACACAGCAGAAGAGAATGTTCAGCATTTCTGCCCTTGCAGGAGTTGTGGCCTGGCCCCAGAGCAAGCTTAGCTCTTGCTCCTGCATAGCAATATTTCCCACTGTCGACCTGTTGCTTTGTGAGACACTACTTTGTGCAGCATCCAGAGTCCAAGTGCTCCTGTGCAGAGTAGTCATTAGAGTCATAGAATCGTAGAATGTCCTGAATTGGATGGGACCCATGAGGGTCATTGACTCCAGCTATTGTCTGTGCACAGGACGACCCCTACCACCCAAAAAAATCCCAAAACACTCCCATGGAATTCCCAAACCTGGGAGCATATGTATGTCACTCAGAAACAAGATACATCTTGTCAGCTGCTATGGTGGAGACAGGGGCTCCCACTTCCTTTAGGCTGCATCCAGAAGCACTACTATCCAAAGTAACAAGTCACTGACTGCATTGGAGGGAGTTTGTAAGAGCACACAATACTGTTCACAGTAACATGGTGATATGGAGGGATTGGAAAACACGCATCCAATGGAAAGCTAACCCATGAGTGGATAAGAGCTGAACCCCTGTATTCCTTCAGGGACACAATTATCATAGAATCATAGAATGGTTAGGGTTGGAAGGGACCTCTGGAGGTCATCTAGTCCAACCCCCCTGCACTGGGCAGGGACATCCCTAACTAGATCAGCTTGCCCAGAGCCCTGTCAAGCCTCGCCTTGAATGCCTCCAGGGATGGGGCCTCAACCACCTCCCTGGGCAACCTGTTCCAGTGTTCCACCACCCTTGTGGTGAGGAACTTCTTCCTAATGTCCAATTTAAATCTCCTCCTCTCCAGTTTAAAACCATTGCCCCTTGTCCTTTCATTCCAGGCCTTTCCAAACAGGCCCTCTCCAGCCTTCTTGTAAGTTCCCTTTAAGTACTGGAAAGTCACTATTAGGTCCCCCCGAAGTCTTCTCTTCTCCAGACTGAACAATCCCAGCTCCTTCAGCCTGTCCTCATAGGAGAGGTGTTCCAGCCCCCTGATAATTTTTGTGGCCCTCCTCTGGACCTGCTCCATCAGATCCATGTCCTTTCTGTATTGAGGGCTCCAGAACTGGACACAGTATTGCAGATGAGGTCTCACCAGAGCAGAGTAAAGTGGCAAAATCACCTCTCTGGATCTGCTGGCCATGCTTCTTTTGATGCAGCCCAGTATGCGATTAGCCTCCTGGGCTGCCAGTGTGCACTGTTTGCTCATGTCCAGCTTCTTGTCCACCAGCACCCCCAAGTCCTTTTCTGCAGGGCTGCTCTCCATCATCTCATCCCCTAGCCTGTATTGATATGAGACCTTTTCAGTTGTTAGCCTTCTGTTTGTAGTACTTATGCACAAATAGAGAGCTTGGGGCCTCTGACACTTTGCGGGAAAGCAGCACAGCAACCAGTCAAATATCAGAATAACTAATTCCATGTTAGCACCAAGTAGGTAAAATAACTCACTAAGGAACAGAAACCAGGACTAGCTCACAGACACCCATGTAATGGGTACAAAGTAACACCAGAATTAGAGAGCCATTAGGTTTAATTCAGATGGTAGATCCAGATTACTGATTCAATATACAAGACAGAGCAGCATCATTTGTAGTGCAGTAGCCAAGGAAACACATTCATAATTTATGCAGAGTACTAGTAATATTTATTTCAGAGATTTTTTTATTGGCAAAACCATGTGGATACTTCAAATTTTCTAGTGAGTAGTGTATCACCTATAGAATAGTTTCTTCACGAGTTGTGAGGAATGGTTTAGTTCTTCACACTTTTCTAAATGGCAGAGTGACAGCTTTTTTCAATATGCTGTAAAGATTTTTTAAAAATACATTGTGTGTTTGTTGGATTTTCTCCAGGGTGAAGTTCCATCTTCTTTATGACTTTGCAGGTGATTGTCCAGCATCAAAATCTGCTAATTTCCAAAGCAAACAACACCATCAACTACACACTGCTGAGTAATGACAATGCCTTCTTGAGCTACTACCCTCATTACTTTACACAGCGAACTCTGACAGCACGTTTTCAGATGAACAATACAAATCCACCTCATGTCCAGATGGTGCGGAAACCAGTGCTGACTGTCATGGGCTTGCTGGCACTGCTAGGTATAGTACTGACTGATTAAAGAGCACATCAATAACCTCTTTACCTAGAAGCTTCCTGCCTAAGAGAGATTATTTCAACCATCTCACTACTGATAAAAGCAGGCTTTCTCCTACCCTCTGTTTACCAGCTGTGAGAAGTTAGTAGCTCAGGAGATGTCCTTGATAATGTGCTATCCATTTGATTTAATTTACTGCTTTGTTTATACCCTCTGTATGCCAGCCACTCGCTTTTCATTGACTGGTACTTTCCTCTTGTGCAATCACATCAGGCTGCAAATGACTTTAAGAAATCCCCAGAGCTCTAGTGTCTATGCAGCATAGTAAAGGAAGATCCTAATTCACTGTTACATGCTTTATTTTGCTAGCTAAATTGCTTAGCGTAAGAACTGCTGTAGTATAGGCATGCTCTGCTGTTGCAAATTCAGACTAAGTGTGTAACTGGTAAAATAAGCTAGAACATACCTCAAGATATACATCCCTATGTTTTGATCCTTCTTGTATCAGAAGGTGATAAGAGATAGACTAGCAGTGATGCTTACAGAATTGTCCGATTTTTTTAAGGAGAAAAGCAGATTTTTGCAGAAGTGAATAGCATTGAAGGTGAAAGCATTCCAAACAGCACAATTGGTGTTCTAGCATCTGTGCACACCCCAAGTGAGATCCAACCCTCAGACAGCTGGCAAGCTACTCTACTGTTGTATTCAAGTGAGGATAATAGAACTTCATCCAACATCAGCACTGTCACAGTGAACACCACCAACTTCCCCAAACTTAAAGGTAAACAAATTTCATGTAGGCAGCTCACGTAATTGGTCTTTAGGATAGAACATCTGCTGAAACACTTTACAGAGTTGCCTTTTGTTGAAAGAGTGAGTTTCATTTGCTAACTTTCTCATCTTCTGGGCACTCCCAGTTTTTCTGAGATAGAATAATATTTGTTCTTTTAGCAAAGAGTCTGTCCTAAAATGCCTGTACTTTGAGTCTGCCTTTAATGACACCTGCAAGTGCTGCCTTTCTGGAAAACTAATAATCTCAGTGTCCTTAGCTGGCTATTACCAGGCAACAATTCCCTTACTAGGATGACTCCAAGACAGCCAACATGAGCACATGATTACACAGTTCATGACAGTTGTCCAACTAATGTGTGCAGCACCTGTGCAAAAAAATAGAGTGTTTCAATTCTGGTTATATAAGTAATAGCTTGAAATTTAAACTTGGCAAGTACATATTGTAGAGCTTTGTAAGAGTGCGAGCCTCATGACTTTCTAGTGGAAACCAGACTCCAAAATGCTGGAATCATTTTTGAGAAGATAGACTTAAACACCTTTTGCTAAATTTGTTCTTATTAGTCTTTAAATCCAACTAAAGAGTTCATTCTCTTTCATTTTGTAAAGACATGATGTATATGACATTTTACCTGGATAACAATCAAACCAATCCATACCTGAAGTGGAAAAAGCTTGGAAGACCTGACTTTCCTTCCACAGAACAGTTCCAACAAATAAGGGATGCTGAGGTATGACCATGTGTTTGCTTGTTCTATGGGTAAAGTGCTTGTGAATTGGTTAACTACAACTAAAGAGACAAGAAATCAGGTCAGGCAGTCAAATTTTCCTTAGCCCACAGTCATGCATACCTTGTCTACATATGAAAAGGCACCTGCAGTAATGCAGAGAAATGTAGTTGATATACAACTGATACCTTTGCATTTATGTTACACAGGAGACTAAGCGTAGATGACCAACTTCTTTGCTACTGGTCTACCTTTAACTAAGGAGGCAGAGTTGCTCCAGAGTGAGTTCCACCTTCTCTCTGAAACTCCAGTGAGCTTTGAGACCCTTTCTTTTTTGTTACCCTGAATAAGTCACTTGGCCCTGAGTATATTACAGAAGGGTCGCATTGCTGCATTAGACAAATGACTTTGTGCATGTGAGATCAGCAACCTGTCACTTTAGCACCCTCTCCTGTAGTTTCCATATGTATTCAAACCTGCAGGTTAAAATAAAGGAGACCACCTTTGTCTCCTTTGTGGCCCGTTGAGAGTAATTGCCTTCTGACTTTGGTATATAGAACTAAGTCTTCTCTTCCCAGTCAGCATAACTTACTGTTGCTAAGGTCTATGGGATGCTGTAAGAGCCATAAAATCTTCCTTCAATGGAGCAGCAGCAAGGTTTTGGATACTCTTGGCCAACTGGTGAACCTTAATCCTCAAAGACAACTGAGTGGCTGTTGTAGCTAGCAATAGCTTTCACTACACACTGGGAATCCATAGCTGAGAGAGAGGGGTGTGGTTTGTAAAGACCACTAACCTGAAAGGCATCCATAGGAGGTTAGTGAAAGTGACAGGTTGTGCCTGAAGGGCATTTGTGAACAACCCAATTTGTGAGATGGACAAACACTGTATCCTGAAGATGTGGAAATACAGGCGAGGTAGAAAAGTCTCCCAGAATTTTGATGCTGTAAGCCACTTACCAGCACCAACTGTATTGGAAATTTAGTCTCAAAGCAATAGACAGTCACTTTAAAGTAACAGGTGGTCTTTGGTGCTGTAATAAAAGATCATTCATAACACTTCCCTTTGTCTCCACAGGGCCCAGTGGCAACAGGCCCATTCCCATTTCCTGAAGGTGGCATCCTGACACTGAAGCAAGACTTTCCCATTCCCTCAGTCTTCCTTATCCACATCTGTGCAAGGCCTAAATCTGTTCCTGATCAAGTATGTGTTGTATTGTACTGTCAGACTCACCAACTTAGAAACTTCTTCCTGCTTTAAGTCTCACTAAAAAGAGATGAACTAGCATTTGGACCTATTATTTGTTAAGTAAGACTTAGTAAATGAACAATTCTGCTCTCCTTTCATGAGAAGGCTTTCTAAGGCATGATTCAAAATAAAGAATTCCATAGCAAGTTATAGGAGCCATCACTGAGACAAATGCAAGTTTATCCATGGTGGGAAAATAACAAAGCAGTATTGGAAAGTGCAGTATCTTCTTCAAAATCACATCCTACGTTACCAGGCTTGACAAAAGCTCTTCAGTTAATAACTGATAGCTAAAAATTAAGTGGAATCATGACTCTTGTAGATTAGACATCTGTATTTGCTCGTTCAGTCCCACCCATGTTCATACTAGTGCCCAGAGCTCTGAAGGTCCCCTTCAGAGGTTTATATTTGAGACAGAATCACACAGAATCACAGAAAGGTTTGGGTTGGAAGGGACCTCTGGAGCTCATCTAGTCCAACCCCGCTGCAGTGGGCAGGGACATCCCTAACTAGATCAGGTTGCTCAGAGCCCTGGCAANTTTATTGATAGTGGGGATTGTTTCGACCCAGGTGCAGGACCCTGCACTTGATCTGTTGAAGCTCATGAGGTTTACCTGGGCCCACCTCTCCAGCTTGTCCAGGTCCTTCTGGATGACATCTCACCCTTCCAACTTATCATAGACATAGGCTACTAAGCCACAGAGCCAGGAATTGTGTTTTTTCCTCTGGTCTCGATGGAAAGAATCAAAGCAAATAGTAAGTAAGGAAAGATGAACACAGAAATCTGACCTGGTTCATTGGTTTGGACAGTTTTCTTACGTGGGCATGTGTCTTTGGACAGGTGACTGATGTTCGTTTGATCCCTCTCACGAAGGGGCAGGTCACTGTGTTGTGGGATGATAGCTGTGTAAATTCAAAGTAAGTAGCTTTCAAAATAAAATTAATGTAACTGACTTACATTACTCTAAGTTGTCACCAGTCTTACAAAGTGAAATGAGTTCACAAAGTAATGACTGCATGCTCTTTGAGAGATTCTACAATGCATTTTGACAAAATGAACTGTAGGATGTACATGCAGTAACTGCAGAGAGCAACTCTGACTAATTTGTGGTCTAAGCAAGGGAATCTGCCTGTTGTTTACCAGCATCCAATGGGAATTTTGAGGGACTTGCCTTCAGTGTAGTGGACAGGAAGATCCATGCTAAAGGTTATACTAATCGCAGGTGCCTAGGTGGGATCTTGCACATCCCTGCAGGAGATGTGAGCTGGAAAAGAAAACCTCCAGTTCCTTGTTCCAGCAAGCTGTACTAGGCTGGAAATCCTCTGTAGTTGAACTGTCATATATGATTGATCCAGTTTACATCCAGACTCCCTCAGGAAGCACTGAATTAGCTACTTTACAAGCCAGTCTCCCTAGACTCTTTAGCCTTCATAAGCCTGGTTTGGGAGTAAAAGATGCTTTGTAGTTTGTGATGCTGCAGTTATGTAATACAGCAAGCAGTCTGGGTTTTATTCTGTGGTCTTTTGGAGATGTGTTTTTGCCTAATACCGACAATTCATGCCATCCCATATTTGGTAGGAATGAGTTAGCTGAATATTTCCTCGTTTTTGCCTTTGGTGTTAAAATGACCCCAAAATTAGGATTTGATTTCTCACCACATTATCAGTTGTATTTACCAAGCTCTCTGCTTTTCTTTTCTAGATGTATAAAGACATTTGAAGTGATGTTCTCACCAGATGGAAAAACGTACCAGCGGATTAATGTCAAAGACACAATATTCACTCTCTGGATCTACAGTCCAGGTAAGGCAAAATTATGCGTATTATGTAATTTATCATATTAACACTACTACTCATGAGTATGTGACTCATCATCTAGTAACAATCACTGAAGGTACATAGCTTGCTAGTGACACACAATCCTATCAAAAATAGTACTGTCTTTCCAGTAGGACCATGCTCTTAGCAAAAGCCTTATTCTCAAGGACAAGCACTAATAGACAAAGTCATGAGGACATTATTAGTAGTATTGCCATGAGTAAATTCCTTGCCACAGAAACCAAAGTCACCCAGCTAATGAGCCTTTCAAGTTCCCTGAGAGTCGAAGCAGCCTCTCTATTTGTAGCTAGTGTAGAAACATACAAAACTGAGAACAGAAAAACTAGCTCCACATGGTAAGAACTTGGTGGTGTGTTCATGGTTCTGGACTCACAACAAGCAAGTCTGAGGTTTAGGCTCAGTCCTGCAGGTATTTGCCATGCCCTTGCCTAAATTTCTACTATAATCTTGGGGTAGGGCAGTAGGAGCAAACTGCGTTGGTAACACACTTGTTTGATTCCACTGAGTCTCAAGGTGTCAGACTCCCAAACGGTATGGCATCAACACACAAGTAAGTGGGAGGTCACATATACCTTTCATGGGTGGCATGTTTGTCTTGCATTTACTGTGCTCCAGGCAAAGGCTGCAATTCTTTAGCCATGATCATTCATCCCTATTCCCATACCCTTTTATAGCTTGGCAATCTAAAGCTATTGAGGTGTTTCCTTGTAAGAACAGAAGAGGTCCTCCTGCAGAAAAATTTGTCCTACCTATCTGAACACCTAGTCAAGGAGAGACCCTCATTTTGCTGTTTCCTAGAGCTTTCTCTTTAGCCCTGACTAGCTGCAATGTTTTAGCTATTTCACATTAGAGGGCAGTGAGTTTCACCTTCGTCAACAGGCAAAGCTTCTTCCAGAGCCTGTGGTCATTTCTCTACAAGTAAATCCTAGATGTAATAGGAACATATGTAGATGAAAAATGTGGAGGTATGTAGGTAGTGATGTTTCCTTTGGGCTTGTTTGTCTGGTTTGGGGTTCTTTTGTTGGTTTGGTTTGGGTTTTGTTTATTTGTTCAGTTCGGGGCTTTTTTTAACTGAATGTAGTCTAATCTGCAATGTGATTGTCCAACAAGTATTACTAATAAGCACTGATAGAGCTGTGTGAAACATGGACAGACATTGCTTCAAAGTGATAGTAATAAAAAGCAATTTCAGGGAGGTTTTTGCCAGAAACACAAGCTCATCTTACACTGAGAAAGGCTTAGCATCAGGAGCGGGTGCATAATAAACTACAGAGTTATTATTGCAATGTAAAGGCTACACAGATAAGCAAATACTGTAAATCACAGCTAAGGCAAATCTTTGAAATTAGGATTCATTGTCATCTAGTGCTACACATCTGGGGAGCCTACCAGATATAATTGTTTGTTTCAAAAACAAAAAAGACTGCTTGAAAGAGATCTCACATCTCAGCAGCCTGTATTTCTAGGTACTTCCTTCTCACTCGTTATTTCTAGCATTCTTTTTTCTTTTAGAAAAAAAATAAAGCATACCAAAAGATCAAGTAAATAGATGAGATAAAAACATGTATATTGCTTGTGAAGTTAAAAGACTCTGCTAGTGAAAGCTATGTTCTTCAAACTGAATCAAGGGTGAAAACCAGCAGAGCACAGAACATCAACTCAAATACCTTTAGAGCAAGTGGTGCTGCGTCCTGAGCTGAGCAGTGGGTTTTCAGTCAGCCTTTGTGCTTCATGTTCTGCTTCTTTGTTGATCCTGTCCCCACAAAACCTGTTCCAAAGGTATAATTCAGGCAGGAAAGTAAGTCAGAAAAAAGGAAATTACTACTTGTGGGTTGCAGAAGATGTCATAACCTTCTTGCAAAGGGTCTGCTGAGACAGCAGTCATGTAGCTGTACTTGCAAATCCTAATGAGGAGAGAGGAGGTCCTTGGTGCAACAAAGAACAAGTACCTGGTCATGAGGAATAATTTTTAGTTGGACAGGCACTGACACACTTCTGTAGGATACAGAACTCATTTCATCACTTCCCCAGCTCATTCCACAAACCCACATTTTATGGGAGTAATGCCTTCTCCACATGCTCCAAACACTACAGGTGAGAAACTTTCACAGTGACCATTTCTAACCTTTTCTTTTGCAGGAACCTCAGTCTCCGGCTTTTACAAAGTGCGTGCCATTGACTACTGGGGGAAGGCAGGTCTGTCCTCTCTTGCTGTGAAGTATGTTGAAGCTTCCAAATAACTCTGAAGAGTAGTGCCTGGCTTGATGACTGAGTAGTGTATACTACCTGCAAATGACAACTCCTCAGAAAAATAAACTCCTCCCAGGCTGAGGAGGGAGTATCAAAAGGACCTGATGAAGCAAGTCAGGAATGCAAGTTAGAAGCAACTGCCGCTATTTAACACTTCAGAACTCAAAAGTCAGTATTATCAAACAGCCACAACTGACAAACCCAGCTGGTACAATTTTAAAAGGATGCCATAAGGCTGGAATTCAGCTTGGTAATGAGGAATTATGAGAATAAATATTTATTATTCCCTACTTCACACTGACCTAACGGCCAGGACAACCAAAAATTTATAGACTTCACAAACTTCAGGAGGAACAGGACCATGACTTCACTGTATGACTGAGTATGGCAGCAAAGGCACAAGGAAGACCTGCCTGAGAGTGAACTGCCTGCCTCAGCTGCCAGGTTGTCTTGACACATTGGTTTGATGGAAAAACGCACAGCAACCAGATGTGACCAGAGCATTAAGTGAAGGATCCCTGCTTCCCTGCCAGCTAGTCACAGATCCCCCAATGGGTTATTTCAGAGTGCCTGCCATGTCTTCACATTTTATGTGGTTCTTCACCCTGTCACAGAGGGGTTTCAACATAGCTCCCTCTGCTTTTGTGGCTCTTATTTGGATACTAGAATTATTACCCTCACAGAGACAAAAGAAGGTGTAGCAGCTCATCCTCAAAGGGGAAGATGGTACAGGAAGCTCTAGGCTCCAGACTTTTCTGCCTTTTCTGCTTGCTGTCAGCCACTGCTTTTTTTGTGATGGTGGCTCTAACCCTGAAAGGCCCTCTTTGTCTCCATTGCTTTCATGTAGCCTGGCCTTCTACAGCCCTTACAACTAATGTCTCTCCCCAGCATACTTCACCTCTTAGACTGTTAGTGACCTGAGGGTTGGCTTGGGGTGGCCAGGAGAAAGCTGAAACTAGTTAGAGCTTCTTGTGTTTTCATATTACCGAAGAGCACACCTTTGAATGTAATATGGCTGCTACTGTCAATCAGTTAAGAAGTCAATCAAGAACAGTTTGAGCATCTATGCATTGTTAAGCATGTGCGCAAGCGTGTGATAGCCCAAGATCATGGGGTACACCTCTGGCTGCCCTTGCAGCTGCCGAACACTTTATGTAACAACAAAATTCCCTGAAATTGCAGGGGTATTCTTACTCTTGCCTTTTCACAACCGGCACAGTTTGAACTATGTCTTTCAAATGCTTGTAGAAGGAAGGATAATGCCAGTGCAAACAGCTGGAGTGTTTTCCATAAGAGGAGCAGCTTTGTTGCACAAATAAATCCCCTACTGCTCTCTTTCATGATATCAGCTACCTCACCAACATAACAACAAAGATTGCATATTTGATAAAACTTTCAGATCTCAGACAAAAAACAAGTTTGCACAGTAGGAGAGAGCTAAACTACCTCAAATGGCCTCACTTTTACAGCACACAGAAGAAACATATACAAAAAGTCGATATATATGAGCTGAAGCCATGTATCTTCTTACCATCTGGTTTCTTGTTTGTGTGCTGAAAGTTAGCCTTAAAAGATTCATTTTGTCACAGAACTTAGATGAAATATTTCTTGCCTTACTGATCTTTGAATAAGCAGTGATTGTCATGTGCTAATCTGCCAGTTCCTCTCCCATAAAGGCTTGTGCAGAACAGAAAAGAACTGTTGGAGCCTACTTAATTGATAACTTTATCAGTTTCAAAAAAGTTGGTGAGAAGCTCTATTGGAATGGAGATAGTAAAAATACATGTCAAAGTTGTTGTAACTACCACTAAGTGAAGAATCTGTATATGCAGTTAAATAAAATCTAGCAGTTAAGACATACTGTTTTGCCAGTATGAAATAGAACCACAGAAAAAATTACTTCTAGAAATATTCAAGTATAGATTCCCGAGAGATTTCAGTGCATCTGAAGCAGGGGGAGATACAGGAGCTTGAGAGGACAGTTTACTGTGTTGGGATATCCTTCTGCTTTAAAAATTCCTCACACTGGCAATTAGAATATAGCAGTCTTTAGCAAACCTAGGACCATACATTTGTTACAGGTGTTTGAAAAAAATGAAGCATAATTGTTGTGAAGAGTATTGATTTTCTTACACAAGGACGTGGTAGAAAGTGTGTAGGTGTGCAAATTTTGAAAAATAGAAGGTCAAAAATAACTTCCCTGCTTTATTTAGCAGACAAATTATACCTCACACAAGTGAGGTCAGAAATGGCATATATGAGACACAAATGCAGAGCTGATGAGTCCTAATGGAATGTTTGCCTTTTCCAAAGGTGGAGAACAGAGAATGGCAGTTCTTTTACTCTTTCACTGTATTGAATTCTGTCCCTGTGGCAAGTTGTTTCCTTTAGGGTAAGTTATCTCTTAGAAGGCTGGGAGTTCTGCTAACCCAGGATTTGTGCTTCTCAGCAGTGAGAGACATGAGGCTTGCAGCTGCCTCTTTGAAGTGGCTTGTAATTCTCATGCTTAATTTTTTTTCTTGATGAAAAGCAAAGTTAAAAGGTTCATTTTCTCTAAAGTTTCAAGGTAAAAGAGCTTAACATGTTGTAGATGCAGAAGTTTCTTAGGGTCAAGTCCAGCCACTTTGAAAATCTGTTACTAGGTCCCCCTTGTAGGGCTTTTATGTTAAACATCATCCAAAGTGTAGAAGGCACAGTGCTTTTACAGCACTGCAAATATGCATGGAAATAATAGAAAGAAACAAGTTTTGAATATTCAGCAAGATATCTTTTCCTTCTTCCTTACTGCTTTTATATAAACTTACTCCTTTAAGCAATGAGCAAGTCTAAACAATTACTGCAGAGAAGAGAATGTAATATTTCTAGGCTTGAGTTTATTTCCGATGAAGTATGGGGAGTTTGGAGCTGCTCTTGTCTTTTTATAATTTAATGTCTAGAGCAAATTTATTTTTAATACTTCAAACTAGAGGTTTTTGTAACCATCTGTCACTCACTTTGTCTGATAGGCCTTCCAAAGTTGAATGTTTAACATTATCATNCCCCCCCAGTTTCAATTTTCAGAAGTGCCAGATGTGCACAGTGCTAATTAGGAGTAGCAGGTGCTTAGTAGTTCTGTTGCATAAGAACAAAGCAAGACTACAGAGCACTCAGGTATGTGTCTTGCTGCCCATAAATCTGTTTAGGAAAATCTAATAGCAACTGCAAGATGAGATTCTTTGCCTGCGCTTAAAGCAAAAGCTGAGGCTATGCAACAATTTTGCAATTGTTTGTTAAAACGAATGCTAGAGAAACCTTTCCAGTGAGTGTTTTATATTGTCAGATTGTGTATATACTGCAGTTATTACTTTTGTGCTACTCAATAAAACCACTTTCAAATCGTTCACATGAACCATGTAAATGGAGGATCTGATCATTGTATTTTGGAAACTGCTCAAAACTCTTGTGTCAACAACTTAATATTGGGAAGTGAAGCCTGTTCTCAAGGAGTAAAAGATAGCTTGATTGGTGCAAGTTCCGTCGTTGTGGCTAGGCTTCGGGAACGAAGATCTAGGGAGGGCTCTACCCACGCTCCTCATNGCAAGTTCCAGCATTACATAAAAATGATGCATGAAGGGAGTGTGACCATAAGAAATGTCAAGGCTGAAGTAGGTACTTAAATGCATAGATTACCTCAGCTACCACAGCCCAGGGAAAATTGGTCTAACTCAACATGATATCATACCGTAGGACCTCAGGACTTTCAGTGTCCTTGCTGGGAGGAAGTTCACTGACATGTGAAGGATAATATCAATCCTTGCAGGGTTCCTTCTTATGTTGCACAGTCATAGCCTTTCTGCCAGCACTAAAGGATCTTCTGAGGATAAAACAACAATCCTTTTTATTTCTAAACAGCTTTTTCTTTGTCCTAGGAGAAGGACAACTCTAATTCCCAACCCAGGCAGATGGAGCTTGTTTAGCCCTGTAAGGCCTTCCATCTAAGAGGAGGACACTCTAATTAAACCTACGTCCTAAGGACTTCTGCTGTCAGCGTCCGAGCTTGCTAGGCCCTGACAGATGAACCTTAGGACTAAAGAGTGGGTCCAGCTCTGCGCATGCTGTGTCTCACCTAAAAAATCCATGACACGGGCTCGAGGGTGATACCCACTTTTTCTTTACTCTTGTTAGTGGAAAGTTTGTGCATGACAGAGATTATGACTTGGGTGCCATATATGCACTTCAAGCCAGGAATAATAGTCTGATTCTCATCAGACAGCTCAAACAGCAAATGTATCAGCTTCTAGACATACCTTGGGTGTTTCGTATTGAAATTAATGGAGTAACAAAAGTTTTAAAAAATCTGATCAGAATACACTACCTTACCCTGTCTTTCACATTTCCTGCAGTCAATGGAGAGAAATGGTATGAGTTAACTCCCATCTGTTTATTAACTCACTAGATCAAATTATGAGGGCCTGCATGTGGTCCTGCTGCAAATATCTTCCCCCAGTTCCTCCAAGAACAAGGCAGTTTCCTGGACCATGTATACCTCTATGATGTATTCTCCCAGAGTCACCACTATTCTCCTACAAACCTGGAGGCACAACCTTGTGTGGTTGAGGAAGGATTTCACTGCCTAACTCATCTGGACAGACTAAATCATGCACTGTAATGATACACTTGGTCCTGCATATCGATCATTCTTGCTAGAACTCTCATCTGCTCTGGTCATACAGTCACTGTAACTGTAGACATTAGAAATCTCACTTCTCTAGAACTGGTAGCATTGGTCTGAATGTCCTGGTCAAAGGCCAGATTAGTGTTGTCTAATCACTTGTAATACAAGTCCTAAGTTCACAGATCTCCACCCCAACACTTCCTCATGGGAGAGGGGTTAAAGTAGTGAACATTCATGCACTGACCTTGCACTTAGTCCAGCACAAAAGCCTGATATTTTTTTCAATACTCAGTAGTCTCTATCTATGTGGATTTTTTGTTTGCATTGCCTGCTGTTGCTCTTCTGTTTCTGTTCTTAGCTTCAGTTGGTAGTTCACTGTCAGGGTAGCTTTCACTAAATCAGATGGGCAATGAATTTTTGTTTGATGCTGGCTGAGTGCTTTTGGAGTACCACTTGGAAATCCTGGAAAACATAAGCTTGAGAGACTTTTCTGCATCCCTGGATGTCTCTGGCCTTGGAGAGGAGTCAGTGATTTTTATACTCCTTCCAACAGATACATTAGATCGTCATTTGATACTGTAGCTAAGATTATGCAAGCAATTGTGCTCTGTAGGTCTTCACTCAATATCAAACTTCTGCCACATACCTGTTGACCACCTTGGGAGTGGGGGCTGTTCAGCTTGCTAACAGCTATTAATGACCATTATGTTTGGTAATCATGACTTCTAAAAATTTGTGTGGCTGACAAACTGCAGGGTTCAGCGGGGTCTTGGGGGTCTTCGGGACTGGTAGTTTTATTCACAGGATACATTCAAAGTGAATGTGATTTCACTAAGAGCAATGGGAAACACATGTTAACAATGCTGAGTCAGGTTACCCTTTTTCTAGGTGGAGTTGTCTACGTAATATTTTTTGGTTCTCTCCAACTCTGAAATTCTTTACCATGAGACCTATCAGTGCTGTATCTTTCAGTTCTATGCCTCTCAGATACTGGAGGCTGGATTATGAAAGCAGTGGGGAGAAAATTACTGCTTATGCCATTAGAAATGCAAGTAACTATTAATTTAAGGCAACATCACAGTGTTATTGAAGGAACATCTGCTTTATTGCATTTGCAATTCAGAGGCTGGCTGGAAATACTCTGTGTAGACTTTTATTTAGATGTACCAGAAATAACCGTTAAATATTATCAGGCAGTAGTGATCACACTATCAGCCTCGTCTCAGAGTTGTTGTTCAAGAGAATTTCTTAGCTTCGGAATTTAAGTAGAAATGTTGGTGAGAGAGGTACGTTGTATATGCCAGTGCCCCACAGTCACCAAGAAGCCTTTGTTGCTTTGTGTAGCCTCACCTGGGACCTCTATCCACAGAACCCTTGCTTGTGGTCCACAAACCCCCTTCAGCACAGTCCAGGCCCCTGACTCCTTGGGAGCCTTGCTGCAGGAAGCTCTGCCTCTATTTCTGGCCACAGACACCTAGCAGGCATGTCTGTGTCCTGCTCTGTGTCTTGCTGGCCTCACTTACTGGCTGGCCTTCCCAGGAGAACCCCAGACCTGCCCTGTCACCCTGCATTTGTTTGATGAACAGGTCAAAGGACCTGTTCTTGTCATCACTCTTGCCCTACTCTCCCTTCTTGGTGCCAGGAAGTGGCACTGCTCTACCTTCACTGGAGCCACTGTTGGCTGCTGTCTCACCTTGTCTCAGTAAGCAGGAAGGGCAGTAGAGAACAAAAGTAGTTCCAGAGGTGTTTGGTTTGTTGTTGTTTTTTTTAAAAACATTTATTGACAAATGCCACATTAGGTATTGCCTTGAAAATGCATATATTAATACTATATTGTGCACAGTTTACAAAATCCCCAATATCTTCATGTGTTTTTAAGGAAAAACATACTAGTCCATACTATGATTTTTTATTAGCTGAGTAGCAGCTTCAAGACCAAGAGATCTGGTTTCTGTGCATAAGGATAGGATCAGAGGTGTGCATTTAGCAGGCCCCTGGAAAGAAAGAAAAGTAAAATTTAGTCCTTGAAAGTAACTTTCCGAAGTGCTTTAACAGCCTTATTAGTCTTTAGTGAAGCTGTAGTTGCAACCTTCCTAGGGTACTTCTGATTAGGATCAAGGGGTGCAAAAGTTGCTATTTGCATTGCTCTGTGTTTGTTCACATAGCACTTGTGCAGCCTTTGTTTAGTCCCAGCAAGCTAAGAGTTTTGTGCTTTTGTGACCACCTGGGCATAAGCCTCCAAACCAACTACTCTCCAACTGCTACAGTAAGCAGTATGGAGGGGCCTGTGAGCACTGGCTCTGTACTAGGAGACTGGCTCACAAAGGTTTTAGCCACTATTTCTTTTCCAGCAGTGCAGAACACGTGTAACTGTGGCAATCTCCCAGCCCGGATCCTTGGGCCTGACTTAGAAAAGGACCAATCTCCAGGCAAGGCAACATGCACGTGAAGGGTGTGGTCGTGCAGCTGCCAACAAAGAGGAGTTTTTGCCTCCAGCACAGTGCTAAAATAGTATTTTCCTATCTCATAGGCAGCATATGAGCTAGAAGATCAGCTCCCATGCCTCTAGAAAAAAAGTTCTCTCAAAAGAGACCTTGGACATGCTCTGTACATATTTATGTGGTGCAACTGCTGACTCCCACTGCTAGCAGACACAAGTCAGAAACACTACTCAGAGCCTCTCTGCTAGTCAAACCTCCCGGGACACAAATCATGGTGGAGTTAAGAAGAATAAGGATGCTCCTTCCTGAAGGCAGCTTTCCCTCCTTTCCTGGAAGGTGGTGCACAGCCTTATGGTACAATGCTGTTATCCAGATGGCCAAGACATATTTGCAAGTGCAGAAACACTAGATTGTACCTGTCCCTATCCTATCTATTAGAGTAAGAGAAGCTGATCTTCCTTTGGTAGTGTGCCAGTTTCAGCACAGGATTGCTATAAGGCTAAACTTAAGGCTGCAGAATGACTCTATAACAGACTCTCTCCTTTTGTGGACTTCCCTTTGAAGATATTTTCTTACTTGATAAATATATATTTTCCTATTGAAAAAAATTACTAAAGGAGTACAACTTAGTTTGCTGTAGTTCTCTTGCATTTACAGCAAATGTGATCACCTACTCTACATAATGCAGCGATTTCAGCGAGTTTGCTAATTAGCTGAAGTACCTGACTGAAGCACAGGCTGGAACTGGCCAGACATGCAGATTTCTTCCTGCTTCTGACGCACAATGCGCTGAATAGCTGGGGGGAGGCCACGGGGATTGCGTGAGAAGATCAGGGAGTAGCCATCATCACAGGAACCATCCTCCTTTAGACTGCGGCAGGCATAGGTAATGGCGTAGTTATCATAGTCAGTGTCAATCACCCAGTAGTTGTCCCCTGAAACATCAGAACAAATGACTTTGTCACAGTGGGCAAAACAGAGCAGATGTGGACCTAGTCATCCCACAGGGAGATGCTTAACTTCAACACATGGAAGGGATAGCTTTTCAAAGGATCTAAAGTCAGCTCCCAAATCCAGCTTATCTCCATACCATGAAATGAAGAACTGGGACAAGCACAGCCCTATATTCCCTATGACGCTCAGTGCATTTTCAGCTCTGGCTTCTTAGGCTACAAGCTTTAGGAGGATTAGGACTTTCCAGGTCTTCAATGACAAAGAATTGCTTTGTGTTTCTTGCATGAGGGAGTAGGGCACACAGATTTTAATATAACAATACAGATCACATTTCCTGTACAAGAATCCTCAGCAATACGTGCCTCCCGTATTCCAGCCTTGCTCAACTAAGTGTGTTTTGGTGTAGTTTCTCTACCAGTGCTAAGTAAATGTGCTTCTTTGCTACACATTAACAGGCCAAGTTCTGCCCAGATGCCGCATCTGGAGTCTCACAGCTGTGAGAGACTCTGGCACAAAGCATAGGGTGTGCAGGATGCATAATTGAGGTTCAGCGTGAGCAGTTTCTGCAAGAACTTCAGTTAACAGTTGAATTTTGTTGCGTAGAGCTGCGTCTGTCTGAGAAGTGCACCTTGCTGCTGGAGTGCAGTTGTGGGTCCACATGTTGCTTCTCATAAGCTATGAGGAGTACAAGGACAACTGAGACTCAGCCCCAATGAAGGACTCGGGGGACTATTGCTTCCCTAGGTTCAGCACCCCACTTGGCTGTACAAGACGTCGATAAATCCATGGAGGCAGATGGGATTCATCCTCGAGTCCTGAGAGAGCTGGCAGGGGTGCTCACCAGGCCACTCTCCATCATTTTATCAGCAGTCCTGGCTGACTGGAGAGGTCCCAGCTGATTGGAAGAAAGCAAATATAACTCCTATCTATACGAAAGAAAGGAAGGAGTGTCCTGGAAATTATAGGCCTGTCAGTTTAACT
>VWZO01010218.1:1759-18578 GCA_013396975.1 Bucco capensis
AAAAAAAACCAACCAAACAACAAACAACACTTAACTTGTGAGGTAAAAGCTTCAGGAATCAAGTGGAGCTACTAAGACATGCAAGAACTTGACTGAATCCAGGCAGTGCGTGCACTGAAAACCATGAAGGAGAATAAAGCAAAGCAAATCCTCTTCCAGCCATGCAGGCCACTCCAAAGGTCAGGCAAGGGAAGGTTCTGGCAGCCCAGGGTACCTGTGTTCTGTGTGATCTGGCGCTTGGTGATCATTTGCTTGCATTTAGGATCCATCACTTCGCTGTTCTTGTTCTGTTTCAAACACTGCAGCATGTTTTTGGAGTCTGCCTCGGGACAAAACCTCTACAAAAAAAAGGGGAAAAGCCAAAAGAGCTAAGTTTTATCACTCAGCACCTGCAAAAAAAAAACAACAACCCACCACAACTAAGGGCTAGAAAAGAGTAACTCTCCCTGCCCAACTCAGAGGTGTTCAGAGACACTCCCCAAACCCAACACCTCCTATTCAAAAGATCTCTAAATGGACTATGGGCACAAAAAAATCTCTGCCTACAGAGCAAGCACTAAGCTGTACAGTCTTGAGTGGCTTCTAGGCTCCTGGCCGTGTTGGCAGTAAAGGCAACTTCCTTTTCTGCTCTATACCTAAATTACAGCACAATCTGTAAGAAACATCCATCAAAGGAGGTCTCATTCCCAACTACTTTCACTCCCCTTTATATTAGGAACTAAGAAAGGAATCTTTCCACTCATACTGATCTGCACACTCTTGCCCTGAATTAGATAGTCCAAACTCAACCAGCTTACCCAAAATTTAGACCAAGGCACCCATTTCTTTTGTTACAAGCCTATGCAGTGGGTGTCAGATTAGGCTGTGGCATCTCCTAATCCTCACCATGCTGGTGAGATGATAGGTCTTTTTCTGAAAAGCATGAGAGCAATAACTTCTCAAGATGTTCTGCTTTGGCCACAGAACAGAGTCAGGGTACTGCTGCACACAGACCACACACACACTAGAGTTTCAAGGGCTTGCAACTCTGGCTGCTGTGCAAGAGTGGCTTCTGCTGTTCACTACTGCTTTCCACATGGCACCACTTGAAGCTAGCACTTCTCATGTTGAGTTTGGCAGGATTTTTTGCCTGCTTTGCCAGTTTGCTGGAAGCCTGCATGCACCAGGTCAGTAGTGAACTGAAGATGGTGCTCCTCTTTGTAACCATCACTTCTTCATCTTTGCTAAAAGCCAATCCAAAAGCAAACTGACTGGATGAAAACTGTATCAGAAGCCACAGCACAGGCCTTGTAAACTTGACTGGCAATTAGGAAGACAAATTTATTAGTGCACAGGCTTTGACAAGATATTGGAGGAAGGAAAGTGAAGAGTCCTAAAGAAACCTCAGCCTGATTCTGAAACACAGGAGTAATGTAAATAAGCCTTTTGGGAAGCTCAAAACCAAGAGAGCTCTTCCATCCCAACCTCACCCTCTTCAATCAGCACATTACCATTACCTTGATCATCTGCTTGCAGACTCTCATAAGTGTATAGTCCAGCTCTGGATCCATCATCTCTGTCTCCTGCAGTTTAAACACCTTCTGGTGGCACCTGGTACTCAACTGCTTCTTGATTTCTTTCAGACATTCAATGATCTACAACACAGTATTAGAAACAGAGAAATGGTTTAGTTGGAAGAGACCTTGAAGATCATCAAGTCCAACTGTTAGTTAGCCAGGTCACCACTAAACCACATCCCTCAGCACCATATCTCCATGGCTTTTCAATCTCTCCAGGGCTGGTGATGCTACCACTGCCCTAGGCAGCCTGGGCCAGGCCTTGACAATCCTTTCAGGGAAGAGCTTTTTCCCCTAATATCCAACCCTGAACCTGCCCTGGTGCAACTTGAAGCTGTTTCTTCTTGTCCCATCACTTGTCCCTTGGGAGAAGAGACCAACTGCTGGTGTGTTTGGGGTTGTTATGATCCAAGATGTTGTTTGTTACAAGCATTAGGGACACATTGATAGGATCCTGTCACATGCTGCTCAAAACACAGAGCTGTACAGTCTATTTGTTCCCCCAAAGGCTATCTTCACTTCATTTGTGAAGTTCCCAATGCCCAGATTTTATCACAAGTCATTACCAATCCTTATTTACAGGACTTGCTTTAAGCTTATTTTTGCTCACAAAGATTTAATGAGATGAAGAAGGTTCACCTCCATTCCCTCCTAAAGCCCAAACCTCCTCTTGCAGACATGATGCTTAAGAAACCTTGAGCAACCAACCAGCTGCTAGGAGCTTCAGAGTAGCATTTCTCTCCCGAAGGGCAAAGTGCTCCCAGCATTGCATTCACTGTGAGCCAGTGAAGAAAGAAACCTCACGTTTCAAAACACTGCCAAAAGATTTCAGTGAGGGCAAAATGAAGCTGCACTTGCAGGGGGGCAAAAGTGTTCACCCAAAGCTTTCTGAAATGAAAGCACAACTTGCATTGTAAATGAAGAATAAAAATCCCTTACCTGAGCATTGCCATAGGGCACATTTTGGCAGTAATTCTTGATGTCACTTTTACAAGCCTCATACAGTTCTGGTTCAAGTCTGATATCTTCAGTCTGCAGGAGAAATTAGGAGAACAACTTTTAAGTAGGACTCCAAAGGCTGTTTTACCTTTTCAATCTATTAACTAGAGCCTTCTCCTCACAAAAGCCAGGCAGGTCAGTTCCTCTGACTTGTAGGGTCTTGGGGGGTGTGAGAAGTGGCATTAGTGTAAAATCAATTAACCACATTTTAGAGCTGTCAAGTTGTTTCACTGCTCCCTCCTAACAGGGCATCAACACAAATGGCCAAGACAACTAAAATCTTTTCATGTGAAAGCTGAAGGACATCTTAATAGCCATCTATCTATAGGGTGGTCTGGAGAATGAGTGAAGTTTCCTGCTTTTAATGCTGCCCAGTATTTGAACTCTTCCACATGAAAGTCAAGAGCACTGCCTCTTCTGCTGTGGGCCTACTTGATAGTTGATACTTATCCAGTATCAACTGGACAAAAAGACCTTAAGAGTTTCTTGCTGCAAGCACTGCAGCAGGAAGCTGAGAGGCAGCCCTGCCACACAAGAACAAATAATACTCCTGTTTATCCAACTGAGCAGCTGGAGTCAAGTTGCTTCATCTGTGCTTGTTTCCTCAGTCCATAAAATGAAGCTTTTATTCTCTCCTAGAGGACTTCTAAGGACATCAACATGTGTAGCACGTTGCCATCTCACCCTAAGCTGAAGTTCCAATGACCATTTAGCCTGCCTTTAGCCTTCAGGAGACTATATTTAAGGCATTCAAGTACATAGGTGTGGACCAGGCTCACTCTGTGCTACAACTCATGCTACAGAAGGGGACACTCACCTCTGCTGCCTCGTCCTCCCTACTGGAGTTAGAATCATAGAATGGTTTGGGCTGGAAGGGAGCTCTGGAGCTCATCTAGTCCAACCCCCCTGCAGTGGCCAGGGACATCCCCAACTAGAGCAGCTTGCCCAGAGCCCTGGCAAGCCTCACCTGGAATGCCTCCAGGGATGGGAACTCAACCACCTCCCTGGGCAACCTGGGCCAGTGTTCCACCACCCTTGTGGGGAGGAACTTTTTCTTAATATCAAGTATAAATCTACTCTTCTCCAATTTAAAACCATTGCCCCTTGTCCTTTCACTCCAGGCCTTTGCAAACAGGCCCTCTGCAGCCTGCTTGGAAGTTCCCTTTAGGTACTGGAAGGTCACTAGTAGTTCCCCTGAAGCCTTCTCTTCTCCAGGCTGAACAATGCCAGCTCCCTCAGCCTGTCCTCAGAGCAGAGGTGTTCCAGCCATGAGCATTCTCGTGGCCTCCTCTGCACCTGCTCCAGCAGCTCCATGTCCTTTCTGTATTGAGGGCTCCAGAACTGGACACAGTATTCCAGATAATCATTACTTTCACTCTGAAGGGCAATTGAGCCTTGTGTTGCAAGAAGAAGAGTAGAAAGTAGTAAATTAGATATATTTTACAAAAGTGCTTCCTTTTCTATTTCCCAGAGTGAACAAAGCAGGAAGCTTTAATTGAAGGAACTCATTAGAAGAGGGAAGAGATGCAGAGGTTCATGCAAGGTTACCATCTCCAGCTCCTCAACACGCAGCTGCTTGCGGCACTTGAGTGACACTCTGTGCTCCTTGGCGTCCTGCAAGGTGTCATTGCGCACAGTTGTGCTCAGGCAGATCACCACATCCACCCTGCCAAAACCAAAACAGCTGATCACTCACACAGCCTTCCCCTCACAGCAGCCAACACTGCTCTTGGATCATCAAGCCAACAGAAAGGCCTTGACTGTCTCTGCTTACTTCTAGAGCTTGGGTACAGCTCTACCTAGAGGAATTGGATCACAATTTATAGAATCACAGAATATTCAGGGTTGGAAGAGACCTTCAAGCTCCCCTAGGTCCAACCCCTGTGCCTGCCATGGGCAGGGACACCTGGCACTAGAGCAGCTTGCTCCCAGCCCCAGCCAGCCTGGCCTGCAACACTGCCAGGGCTGGGGCTGCCACCACCTCTCTGGGCAACCTGGCACAGTGGCTCAGCACCCTCCTGGAGAACAACTTCCTCCTAACATCCATCTGAATCTCCCCTCCTCTAGTTTGATCCATTCCCCCTAATCCTATCACTACCTGACAGCCTGAAAAGCCCCTCACTTAATTAAAACCTAAATCTGAATTAAGAGGCTAGATCAGCAGACAGGAAGAGATTCAAAATCCCACCACAGCCCTGCCTGGCAAGACCTCTGCTTTTATGTCATCTGAGTGCTTGAGGAAAGCTTTGCTTCATCTCAGAAGGACATGAAGGTGAATACCTCCATGGCACTGCAAGCAGTCCTCCCTCCTGCATTATAGGAAGGGCATCTCTGTCATCAAATGCAAATAGCCTTACTCTCCATGAACAGGATTCACCTTGGGTGTAATTTAGCCTTACATCATCACCCAGGCCATTAAAACTCCTTCTACTGAAGTGAAGGAACCAGCTGAAACAAGTGGGATGTTTTCCTTTCCCAGCTCAGCAACTGGAACAACAGTAGCCTCCATCTAGATGACAATGAATCCAGCAAGGGATAGGGACACCCCCCCCGCCCCCGCCGAGACATGCAGTGCACTAATTGGAATCTTCAGCTATTTTCAGAGCAAGACATGCTTGCATGCCAGAGTAAAGCAAGACTCATTTTAAGCAGGGAGGCAATGCCTCTACCACAGGCACCTGCAGAATGCAGTTGCTAAGGGAAAAGAGACAAAACACTCAGCCTTTAAAGGAAGCCTAGCATTTTCTGTCCTGGCCTGAAACCATCTTTGTACCTTTATTAGGTATTTATACCATCAGATTTGCTGTTTGCTCTGGTGCTACTTACTTTTTTTTGATGTTGGGGCAAAGTTTCAGCACATCCTCCTTGCAAGCCATTTTAAACTTGTAGGAGAACCTAAAATCTTTCATTTGAACCTGCAAGAGAGAAATGAAGGGGAAAAAAACCTAAAGCTTTGGTCACTTGGAGGAAAAAAAGAAGACTTGGTAAATGATACAAGCAGCAAAGTGGTTTGTCCACAACTTAATGGGGCAGCAAGAGAAAGCTGTGCTGCTGAGGAGAGCACATCTACTATACATCAGGAAGGAAGGAGGCTCTGAAAAGAAACCACCTCTAGAAATGACCATTTCTGACCAGGCATGCTGTCTGAATTCACAAAAATCTCTTGAAATACAGTGGGAAAGCAATCCCAAAGAAGGAGAGGGTTCATAATTAGCTAATTCCTGTCAACAATGCACAGGCTTCCACTGAGAAGGGAGAAGAGCACTGCTTACCAGCTGGAAATGAGTAACTCCAATTGCACATTTCTCATTCATTTCCTTCTGGTGTTTGTTCTGGATTAGACACTCCATCAGGTCCCCAGAATCAATCTGGTTATCTGCAACCTCCTGAAGAAGAGAGAAAAAGCATACAAATGAGCTATACTCTTCCAAGTCATGATTGGGATGCTCCTTTAGCCCACTGTGAGCAGGAGAGAATGGAATTTACAGTCCCACTGTATTTGGGAGCTTACAGTCACCATTAAGTGACCACCCTCCAGAATTCTACCACCCAAATATGCATAGATATAAGCCAGAAAAGACTCATCTCAGGCAAACCATCACTGAAGGCTCAGGAGAACATGCTGCAGACTCTCAATGCTTCCATGAAGTATTACAGTTAGGTGCCTCCACTGCTACCTAACTACTCAAGGTAAGAAGTTACTTCAGCAATGCTGAGCAGCTGCACTGAGTGCAGTGACTGCAAACATCATTTGTGAGCAAGAGGGAAGGAAAAGGTTAATTTTTAACCCAGCATAAAGTGATTTTTTTCCCCAATTGCAAGGCAATTTTCATCTCTAAACCTCTGGCTTTTATGGCAACAGCAGAAGTGCTAGAGGGAACTAAGAAATTGTGGGTTAGGTTGGGTTTAATTCAAGACTTTTCTGCTTACCTCTGATTTTACTTCTGAGTGGGAGCAAGCACACCAAGAACTAATACTAAAAGCCTCTACCCTTTCCCACACTGTTTTTTTCCCCTGAAGATATTCACCCTCTCACACAGTACTCACATGACAGAATGTCTGGATAATGGGCTCACATGCTCTCATCAGCAAGGCTTCAATTTGGATGTCCTGCAGAAAACAAGCAAGAGATCATTTTGACACAGAAAGGACAAGAAGAAAGGCTCTGAAGCAACCCTGTGATGACAAGATCAACACTCAACCCAGTTTTCAGGGTTTTGAAAGATGCTATCCAGACAGCTTTGGCCTTCAGGTCTAGGATTCACTCTTGCCAACAATGTGGCAAATGCAAGAGAAGACTTCCAGCTGAAGGGAAGAGTTTGGTCTCCCCAGAATCTCATGGCTTGGATAATTCAGCCCATCTCCTCTGAGCTCCATGCTACAGCACTAGAAATCACCTCACACCTGGGCAGGAGTTAAAGGTTAAAGGTAGTTCTGAACAACCCATTTTGAAATCACCAGAAGCAAGCTTTCCCTAGGGAAATTTTAAGAGACACAGGGAATAGTTTGGGGCAAGATAAGTCAAATATGCAACCTCACAGAGTAAGTAAAGCTGCTGACCTGCCTGAAGCCTTCTCATGATGCACCTTGCAAAGCCTACTTGCCAAATTTTGGGGATGGGGGAGGGATGTTGCAATATGGTACTCAAAAGTACCTGCAAGCAAGAGTCAAGTCCCATGACACATCTTGACTTGTACTAAAGGTTACCTGTGCAAGAAATCTTAGCTTCAGCACTATAACTGACTTTAAGCAGGAGAAATGTCATCACCAGCCTAAAATCCCAAAGCCTTGTTTCATTCTCTTCCTTGAGAGCTCCACATGGAAAACTTACAATGGATGGGGTGGAACGGATGGTCTCTGCTAGATCCCAGACAGCTGCATTCCTGCAGCTCCTCTAACCCCTATTCTCCATCACCATCCAAGTGTCCTCCTTAGCCAGAGATGCCCAGCTATTCCCTTTGTCCCAGGCTGAACGCTGCTCACCTCAGACTCCAGCTCTGTGAGGTTTCCCACTATGTCTCTGCAATCAGACACCAAGTCATCCAGGTGGTCCTGAAGGCATTCCAGCTCCTAGAAAACCAGGCATTGGAGTGTGTGATCCAAGATTCCAACTTGGGCTTGAAATACTCTAACACCCATGAAACTGCCCTGCTCCTTGTCAGCTCCTAAAATCTCCCTTCATTTCACTCCTCTACTGGCACTCCCAGAACACATATCTGGAGTAGGGATTGGGAATGTTGGTCTAGGATGTTACCACTTGTTCTCTCTTACTTCTAGACTATCACATTTAATTTGTCCCTCATATAACCTTTACTAGAGGTTGCTTATCCAAACTAACAACCTATGATGGGCACTTCACAGAGACAATGGTGCATGCTCTGCTGCATCTGCTTGTGGAATGGCTCCTCCCTGACAGCTCTGCCTAGGGCACAGCAATTGAACATCAAAGTTCTTTGTTGAAACCTTGTTAAGTAGCAGCAGATGTTAGTTTAAGTCCTGCATAAACACAGGAAGCATGTCAGTGTTTGCCAAATGGAAATGGGATAAAAGTTGATGTGGGAAATGTCAGGCCTATAATAGAATATTACAAATAAAGAGGCAGGGTGAGGTTGCTTCATTAAAGTCTTTCTTGTTAACTACCCTCTTCCTCTTTCTCATTCTACTGCATGTTTGTTTGAACCTACTGAAGCCATGCAGGAGGTGCAAAGCTTCTTCCTATCCCCTCCATCTCTCAGTCCAGTGAAGATCATGTTTCAGACTGCACTCAGGTTTAATGTTCTCAGCTACAGAGAGACAGTTAACAACAAGATATCCCTTGATCCCCTTTTTATCTTCCTGCCCTTCCCACCACTTTGCAAATGAATTTAGCAGTGTTGCTGCCCACAGTACCTGCCCTGTCTCTGTTTTCTCACTGCACCACTTGCCCAGGTCAATCATGCACTTGTCCTGGAGGACTGGGTCCAGCTTCACATCCATAGCACGCTGATGGAGGATCCTCTGCACCTCAGCTCGGCACTCACGGGATAGCTGCAGAGGCCAAAAGAGCATTCCCATCATGGAGGGGGTTGGAAGGGACCTCTGGAGATCACCTAGTCCAATCCCCCTGCTAAAGCAGGCTCACCCAGAGCAGGTTAGCAGCTGGAATCTCTAAATCCATGCAATGCAACCACGATGCTGTCAGGTAGGGTAGTGAGAGTGAGCAGGAATGCCACCAGCCATCCCACAACACACAGAACAAGTCCTGTACTGCTCAGCACTAGACTGCTGGGGCCCCCCCACCTAAAGCCATCCAGGCTCCAAAAGACTTTGGAGGGAAGCTCCTTCCATTCCACTACAGTAAATTTATCCCCTTAAGCCCTGCCTTTGCTTTGGAAATGAGAGATCAAAGCAGGTCCCTAGCTGATCTGCTGCACTGCTCCCTTCAGTCAAAGCCACAGCCTGCTTCTGGAGGCAAGAGGCACAACAGCTCCTGCCCTCAACAGCAAAAGGGAAGCCCAGAAAGAGATAACAGAATTCAGCTGCAACTTCTTCTCAGCAATTCCCACTGCAGCATATCATTTGCTAAGAGTGAGGAAGAAACGAATGGTAAGAAAATGAAGGGACATTGGTCTGGAGCTTGTCAGACCTCAAATGCGCTGGGTCAAAGCTTAAAAACTTCATACATTTAAAAAGCCAAAGCACTGGAAGTTACCTAGCATTTTGTTGTCAGCACTGGAAAAAAGAAGTACAACCCTAAGCTGACATGAGTTTGTTTTTCAACACTAAATTTTACACTGGCAGCTGCTCCCTTAGCCTACTTTCCACAAGAAAAATACATTTAAAAGCCTTTTCTCTCTCTGATACTTTATTTGCAGGGTGGCTATTGATTTCTTTGGTCAGCACTAATCCAAAATGGAATTAAAAACTCTTGACTCAGCAGACTCAAGAGAAGAAAAAAACCCCAAGATTCCTAAAAGAGAGATGCTTTCAATCAGTACTTGAACTCTGCCACAAAAGACCTTTTAAATCAATTAATTTTTCAGCTAGGCATTGTGTAAAGCCACCAGCTCCTAGGGGCTAGGGACACTCCAGTGCCAAAAGAAAGGGAACTCAGTACCCAGCTGCTCTCAAGGGAGTGCCTTGATAAAGGCAGGAGAGGGCAGCAAACTTGAAAAGAGCAGCTCTGAACCCAACAAATGTGATTATGGTGGATCTCAGACAGCAGGGCAGCAAGGCAGGTCCCTACTGTCCTTCAAAGACACCACAGGCACATTTACCAGGACAGCTGGAAAAGATGCTGCACATCAAGAGGAGGAATTTCATGGGAGCATAACCTGAATCTCTGCTCAAATCAAAACTTAATTAGAAACAGCCCAGGAAAGCTGAGCTTGGAAGTCCCATTTAGGATCAAACCAATCTGGCAGCTATCACAGTATCCCAGTATGTCAGGGGTTGGAAGGGCCCTAGAAAGGTCATGTAGTCTAGTCCAACCCCCCTGCCAGAGCAGGATCACCTAGACCAGCTCACACAGCAATGTGTCCAGGCAGCTCTGCAATGGCTCCAGACACTCCACAGCCTCCTGGACAGCCTGGTCCAGAGCTCTGGCACCTGCACTGAAAATAAGTTCCTCCTCGTGTTAATACTAAGCCTCCTGTGGTCCAACTTGCTCCCATTCCCTCTTGTCCTACCATTGGATGCCATTGAGCAGAGCCTGGCTCTCTCCTCCTGACACTCACCCTTAACAGGGAGGCACATTCCTCTTTGGGAAGACAATGGGGAGGACTTTGCACTGTGTCTAAACAGACATATCTAAGTTGTTGCCAGCACATAGTTACCCCTGCAGGTAACTGTGGCTCTTTTGCCTTAGCAGAACACCAGCACAGACCTTCCAAGCCACACCTGAGGAGGAGCTGGGCATCCAAAAAGGCAGTGCAAGTACCACCTACAGGAAATGCTTTGAAGTAGCTTTCTGCAAGTTCTTGCAGTTCTAGCACTGTGTTTCCAGCTTCCAAGCATCGGTGCAACTCTTCTATCCTAGCTCAAAGAGCAGTGAAGGCTGCACTCCAGCACTTACCCTCCTTCCCTGCTCCTCTGTGCGATAGGCATGCCTGTACAAGCAGGAGAAGACAGCCCCGGGAGGCATCAGCTCACTGGTCTCATTCCAGCCATGGGTATGGCAGAGGCGGGAGGCATCTCCCTGGCACTTGCGGTACAGCACTGTGTCCAACCTGCAAACACAAGAGGTTAGCACCAGCTCTTCACTCCAATCTGGAAGGCTTTTCATTCTGCAATGCTTCTGAAGCAGAAAAATCTCACTTCCAGTGTTCATCTCATCATTCAGCAGCAGTGTCTGCCCAACGGAACCAATAGAACTCCTCTCCCTCCATTTGGGATCAGCTCCCTCACTGAAGATCTTCAATTGCAGATTGCTTTTTCAAAACTTCTTGAAGCACCTCCCATTATCTCCTGCTGCATGCCAGCCAAACACTGACACACCAGAAAAGAAAGCATCTCCTTCATCAATCCAGGCTAGGGGATGAGATGATAGAGAGGAGCCCTGCAGAAAAGGCCTTGGGGTGCTGGTGGCTGAGAAGCTGGCCATGAGCAAACAGTGCATGCTGGCAGCCCAGAAGNCTCCAGAGCTCCCTTCCAACCCAAACCATTCTAGGATTCTATGTCCTAAAGCAGCAGAGAGGCAGGGCCATGGCATGCTTTGCTTGTGGAGCAGCTTAGGTGTGACTTTGTGCTGCTGCCATTTGGAAATGCCAGTTTCACACAGATCTCAGGGAGATAAATTATTGTCTGCTCTGGGTTTAAGCTAACTGAGGACTCAGCATCCCTTGCTTTGGCATAGAAGAAAACTGCAAGTGCAGATCTCTTAAAGTGATGTCTAATCATATTAAAAGTTAAGTGAGACGTTGCCAACTTCCCAAAGTACAAACTTCAGATTTCTCCAATGCTTTAGCAGGCAAACATCAATTGGAATCCCTGGACCCAATTAAAAATGATAAAAGTACTAAGAAAGCCATTTTGACTCCATGCATCTGTGCTAGGCACACAGTTAATACAGCAGGATTTTATAAGGCAGTGATTAAACCAGAAAGAGGAGCTAATGTTGCCCAGCTTGTGAGATGAACTAGAATTGTCTTTACTCCCAGCCAAAATGCAAATACTCACTCTTCCTTCTTCCAACCATGCAAGTTTGGCTCAGGCAATGGAATATGTGCTGGAAACATGGCCCAGGTAGGAGAATCAGCAACAAAGGCAAATAGGAAGAGGAGGAACTGTCTGCTCATGGAGACAGTTCTCAAGATGACTAAGTAAACAGCCACAAACCCCTGAACTCTCTGGCCCGTAAAGCTCTATTTGAAAAGCAGCAGGTTCACAGAGCATGTCAGCACTTAACATGCTGCCCAGAGGTCCAGTTATGAGTCAGATTCTCTTCATGTGTGATGTGAATACCCTTTGCAATAATAAGAGTCCATAATGTCTTGCCTTACACTGCTTGTGGGCCCTGAGAACAATAATCCTGTTCCTTGCAGTAACCCCATTTGATGTCCTCTGCTTCCTCACCTCTCAGTCTTCTTCAGGAGAAAAGCTAAACATATTATTCCTCACTGGAAATGTTTATCAGCCTGATACTCTCCTCATCTTAGCCCACGCTTACACAGGAGCTCTGCTGATGTTTAAAACCAGCCCTGCCACCTCTGGATGAGAGAGTTGGAAAAGCAGTGCTCCCAAAGGGAATTCCATCTGCCCTGCAGGCTGTAATCACACCTAGAGAACTGGGAAAAAAGGCAGAAATGGAAGCAGGGAGGGTCTCAGACAGTTCTTTGTTAGACTTAGTAGCTTGGTTTTCTTCATCCCATGTTGTAGCACCTGAGTGCTACAGAACAAGCTGCCTGCCACCTGCACAGAAAGTGACCTGCAACTTCACCTTGGCCAGAAAGACTTCTTTCAGTTGAAGATGCCTTGAATTCCTGAGCTCAAACTTGAGATGCTTTTTAGGGTTGCATCATTTCTAAGTGAGTACCTGATTTAAGCAGGCACCACACTACTCCTAAGCAGCTTTTATTTCTCCTGTTCTAGACATGCATTAATGCCCTCCAGACCTGGCAAGCTTCAGAGTCTTCTTCTGAGCAAGCAGAAGCTTTTGTGTTTTGCAGGGAACCACTGATGCACACAAACACTAAACCAGAAGCACCAAGTGAGGCTCAGTCTTGTCTCACAGCACTCACTTCCAATCCCGAGATATAAAATACTGGAGCTCCAGGAGCCTATGCTCACAGTCCTCCACCATCTTCTCAGTATACAAATGCTCCATCAGGCAAGATAGAATCCTGCAAACAGAAGGAAAAAGTTAGCCAATGGACTGTTAACAACTGTGCTGAGCTTCCCTGAGGGTGCTAGTTGACAGGAGTTGAAGCTGAGGCAGCAGTGTGCCCAGGTGGCCAAGAACACCAACAGCATCCTGGCTTGGATCAGCACTAGTGTGGCAGCAGGGCTAGGGCAGGGATTGTCCTCCTGCACTGGGGAGGACACAGCTTAAATCCTGGGCTCAGTTTTGGGCTCCTCACTGCAAGAAGGACATGGAGGTGCTGGAGTGTGTCCAGAGAAAGGCAACAAAGGTGGGGAAGGATTTAGAGCACAAGTGTGGTGAGGAGCAGCTGAGGGAACTGGGGTTGTTTAACCTGGAGAAAAGGAGGCTCAGGGGAGACCTTCTCACTCTTTCCAACTCCCTGAAAGGAAACTGGAGCCAGGCAAAGGTTGGTCTCTTCTCCCAAGCAGCAAGCAATAACAACCTCAAGTTGTGTCAAGGGAGGTTTAGGTTGGATATTAGGGGAAAAATGTCTTCCTCAAAAAGGGTTGTCAAGGCCTGGCCCAGGCTGCCCAGGGCAGTGGTGGAGTCACCATCCCAGATGGAAAAGCCATGGAGATGTAGTGCTGAGGGCCATGGTTTAGTGGTGACCTGGTAGTGTTAACAGCTAGACTCCATGGTCTTCAAGGCCTTTCCCAACCTTAATGATCCTGTGACTCTTAGCCAGCTCTGATACAAACCCACCAGCCTACAAGAAGGAAGATAGAGCTCGGTTCATACCCCCAAACTAGAAATTCATGCAGGGTCAGAGTCCATCATTTCTGGACAGGTTTAAGGATCTCTACTGCTCAGATACAAACCCTCAGGGATGCCTAAAGAGAACCAAAAGCCTGTAGTACCCCAAAGCCACCTACATTGGGTCTCCTGAGCGGATGTGCTTGCAGGCAGTCTGGATCACAGACTCACAGGCCTCGTTCAGTGCCCGGTCGATGCGGTAATCTGCTCCTGGGTCTGTCTCCTGGATTAGTGTTTGAAGCTGGAAGGAAGACATTGGAGAGAGGAAAACAAATGAGACTAACCACAACAACAGAGTCTGCAACCTCTCAGCGTGGCACTTTTAGGCTAATGCCACCACGAGCAGATATGAGCTCTGCTCTACAGTTGCTTATTTCAAGTGGTTGTGCTACCAAGTCAATTATCAGACATGGGAGTCCAGCTCTGCTGAACCTTAGTTATCCTTATGAAGTGGTCCAGGAACACTGGAGGCCAGGAAATATTTCCTCATGGATGCCTGCTCAAGCTTTGAGAAGTGAGAGTAACCACAATTTGGACTATAGTCAAGAGTATTTAATATATAAAACTATGTGACTACTATGTATTAATAAATTCAATAATATCTGCTGGGCCAGGGAAAGGGAAGTTTGGGTAAATCTCATAATCTCACTTATTCTAGAGTTTTGGTGAGAAGGAATAGCTTTCTGGGGAGGAAAAACCCCATGGACCAGGACAGGTTGGGGGCTGACCTGCTGGAAAGCAGCTCTGCAGAGAACAACCTGGGAGGGCTAGGAGACAAAAAGTTCACCATCAGCCAGCAATGTGCCCTCATGGCCAAGAAGGCCAGTGGTCTACTGGGGTGCATGAAGAAGAATGTGACCAGCACTCCTCCTCCTCTACTCTGCCCTACTGAGGCCACAGCTGGAGTCCTGGGGCCANAGTGCCAGCACTCAGCCCAATATCCCCACATCCCACTTCATTTCCTACTAAGCTGCAAGTTCCCAAAGACTGACACAGAGCAGACTGCTATCACTGTTTGACAGGCAAACACTTTTAGCTGATCAATTTGGAACAAAAAGAGAAGCTTGCTTAGAAGGCAACTGCACATGGACATCAAACACTCAACACTGTTAACATTTTGACACTTGCTTAATGATTTCTGTTTCTGGCCCCCAGCCCAACTACATCAAAAGCACAGTTACAATTTTATCCTCCACATTTCAAAGTCTGCACCTAAACACCATCTAGGAAGCTTTCAGGGGCAAAGCCCTAACATCCAACACAAAGAGGAAAAAAAAAACATCAGAGAACTGGAGCAAATAGAAACCAGGGCCATTGATCCACTAAGGGAAGAATTGTGGCCAGCCTGAGCTTCTGAGGGATGCAGGTAGCTCAGGGGAATGCTGCCCAGCAGGTACAAGCTGTTGATACCAAAATTCTTTGGATATTTTTCACTAAAAATAAAAAGGGAAACATTTTATACTAAAGAGAGATGTGGATTTACACTAAGAGTTGGGGTTGTTCAGCCTGGGGAAGAGAAGGCTCCAGGGAGACCTTCTTGCAGCCTTTCAGGACTTAAAGGGCCTAGAAGAAAGATGGGGAAAGACCTTTTAAGCAGGACCTGTTGGGACAGGGCAAGAGGTGATGTTTTAAACTAAAAGAGGGGATTCAGACTAGAGAGAAGGAAGAAATGTTTTCCCCTAAGGGTGGTGAGACACTGGCCCAGGTTGCCCAGAGAGGTGGGAGATGTCCCATCCCTGGAACCATTCCAGGTGAGGTTGTTTGTGGCTGTGAGCAACCTGCTCTAGTTGGGGATGTACCTGCTGAGTGCAGGAAGATTGGACTATGTCCAACAAACAGATCACAACAGAACAAACCCAGTGGCAGCTGAGACAACCATCACCATTCACATCTAAAGCTATCAACAGTAAGTGACTAAAGACCTCCAAAATGTTGTAGGCAGCTATACAGCAGCACCATGCCAGTCCTCAGCAACCCAGATCATTGGCATGTTTATCCTGTTCTTGCAATCATCTATCTCCTCTTGCCCATAAAAACATGGACAAACTGATAATATAAAAATCAAGGCTTCATTTGCTCCTGCTGTCATTTGCCCAGAGAACCAAACACAGGTTGTTAACTTGAAGGGAAGTCATGACAAGCTCTACTGTTTCAGCAACTTATCATACAAAGATAAAGAAGTAGCTTAATTATAAGAGAACTGAAAAAAAAAAAACCCAAACCCTATAGATTTCTACATCTATTCTCCAAAAAGCTGAAATCTAGGATCACTTCTGGGAGTCCCCTGACTTGTTCTGAACATGCCCTTCATGATCTGGAAGTTATTCCCAAGATGAACTCATCTGCTGACAAATCTGCAAATAATCCAAGTTCAGAAGCAGTAAATTCCATCTAATATTTAAACAGAAAGTAATATTTTGGGGTTTCCACACAAATGTTGCAAAGCTTAAGTGCTGCACTGCAGCTCCCTGCAGGAATGACTCAAACTGTGCAGCTGCTGCACCAATACACCTGGCATTTCTGCAGGTATAAGCTTCCCCACACAAGCACCCTAATGCCTTACCCAATTTGAGCAAATATTCATTTCTCTTGGAGAACAGCCACAAAGCAGCAACACTTGGGGCTCAGGCTTCCAGCTACATTCACACTGAAAAAGGACTACAGTGGTTGTGCATTGCAGGAGGTCAAGAGCTACATCTCCCCCAACTCCTACCTCCCTAACCATTTTTGGCACTGATGTCATTTTCCCTGGCTCAGTCATTACAAGCAGGTTTATTAAGTGTAAAAGTGTAATATCACAGGAAAAAGCACTAATGAGTTGGAGCAGATAGTAAGTAATCATTTTTAGTTTAAAGAAGGGGGAAAAACAGAATGTATCTGGGCCAAAATGGAGTTTCAAAAAGGCAACAAAGTCATCTTATTTTAAAAAGGTATTTTTGGAGAAGAATGATAGTCCCTTCAGTGGCTGCAACTCCAAAGATGTGCAGCAGTACCTTGTACCTACCTGGTCCTGAAGCTGCATTTCCATCCTTTAACTTGGAGACAGCAAAAATAAAACTGAATGGAAAGATGCTTCAAGAAGATTCTAGTGCCAGGTACTGCACTTCAGTCTCAACAACAACCCCATGAATGCTCCAGGGCTGGGGCAGAGTGGCTGGAAAGCTGCCCAGAG
>VWZO01010219.1:0-15387 GCA_013396975.1 Bucco capensis
TAGAAGTTGCTGAGATGGTTGCAGGGCTTTTTTATAACTATGTTATAGCTGAATATTCTTCTTGACCTTTGAAAAAGTATCCGTATTTTATAAGTCGACAACAGAAGGCCAGATTGAATTAGAACTTGTTAGAACCTAAAAATCAGTCTAAGAGGTACATTTGTAAAACATATGTATTTTTAACCAACTAAGAACACACCTTATATTTCATAGATTCCTTCATTATTTGGTTTCATTCTTCCGTTTCCTGTATATATTTGTCTTCCCTGTAGGTTACATCTCACAAGGTGCTTTATAACTTAGTTTTTTAACATTTACACATGTATAACAGATGCCACACTATGTTATGAGATACTATTTTAAATCATAGACTGTGTCCTCATAAAGAGTCTCAAACTTGAACCTTTTCATGACTTCCCTGAGAGGATAGTTCAAGCATAATGTGCCTGGCAGAGGAGCCTGTTCTTCCCAATACCCCACCATTATTTTCCATTTCTTTGCTGTGATGATGTACTGGTTGTCAGATTATCTGTTCAGCATTTTAAATATTACTCCTCCCTTTAGTGTATACAGACTTGAAATATAAAAAATATGTACCCTGAGTTCATATTAGGAAACTGTCACTCAATACTGGATGATGAAGCTGAGCTTTCTATATAAAATCCCACCAAAATCACTTGCAATGGTTTGAGGTGTAAACAACCATTTGTGAACTTCAGTAGGCTTTGAGAAAGAGTGCAAATACTTCTTTAAAGACATTCCTTCCAGCAATATTGCTAAAGATGTTTGAATGCACAAAAATTTTGATCAAAATATATTTTAAAAATATTTATCTTCTATTACCAAAGGGTGCATAACTATTAATTAGTTATATACAGTGCTGTTTCAGATAGCCTAAATTACACCACAGTTATTTTGTTTGAATCCAAAATCTTTAAAATTGTAACCTAATCCATAAACAGATTCTAAAAAGACAAAATTACTGAGGAAATGTTCTTGGAAGAAAGCCTTACTTTTTACTCAGACATCTTTAGTGAAAAAAAAATCAATATTTTATTCTTTTTTATTTTAATTTTTCATTTGTTAGTTTGAAAATAGTATTTAGATTTGAAGGCTACATTTTAAGAAGCAGGAATGCATTTTTGGAAAGAATTCCACTTCTTTGTTCCTAAGGATCTGCAAGAACACAGACAGAACAGTTGTCTAGAAGAAAACAAAAAACTGTTTGCCCAAATTCACAAAAAAAAAAACACAAAAAAAGGCCAACAAAACCAGAAAACCCAAGCCAACAAAACAAACAAAACAAACATAAAAAAACCAAACAACCAAAAAACCCAAACCAATAACAAAAAATCTCCAAATCAAACACAAACAGCTGTTAAACATCTCTTGAATAAGAAATAGAATAATTTTGTCAGTACACCTTGATGGGTGTCTGCAAATAATGAAAACAAGACGAAGAGGTAATAGATTTCAGGGTCTTACATACTAGCCTTCAGATTTTTTTCCTTTCATTTTTTCCCATCAGAGTTGCATTTAGTAGGGATTTTTTAAATTTAATTTTTAAAACACATTTTAGCTTGATTGTATTTCATGACATGTACAGATGAGAAAGGTGGTCTTGTGGCTCACTCATAGCCTGGTTCCATCCTAGAAATCTATCCCTGTCTAAGTGACTGACTCATAACATGAGGGAGGATAGGTGTTTACAGATTCAATTTAAAGAGGTTGAGCAGACAGTGACTATTATAAACAATGCTCACGGTTTGCATTTTCTCTGTAAATCAAGGGCAAACCTTTCTCATGATCCATTTCAGGACTTGTAAAATTGTTCATAAAATGCATGTTGCTTAAATGCCTCAAGCAAAGAGGTGAAAACAAGTAATAATTTTGCTCTGTATTTAGAAACAATCCTTCTCGTGTAATATCTGTAATTTTTCCATCTTGTTCTTTTATTGTCCATAGCATTCACTTAAAGACAGGCTCTTCATTTCAGAAGAATCCATCTGCTCTAGCTGTTAATTCTATTCCTGAAGTTATAAAGCTCTATTTGCAACATAATAATCCTTTCACCACAGCAACCTGAAGTGAGGTCACAAGTGGAGGATTGTGACTTCAGGTGGGGAAATGAGAAGCAGGAGCAGATGAACTGTTAAGAAATAGAGATCATATTTTCATAGCAAATCTACTTTGCATTAATGAATAAGGCTAGTAAAAAGAAGCAAAGGGAGGACAGTGAAGCAGAAAACCATGCAGACAGAAACCATATTAAAATGCTTTAAACAGTTGCATAAAATGAACAAGCCCTTGGAAGAGCAATATCTCAAGATGTAAAACAATAATGTGTTTTCAATCACATTAAAAATAAAGGATGAACAAAGAAACAAAAAATACCAACCTGCCTTTCTGTTCCAATTCCCTTCCCTTCCCTTCCCTTCCCTTCCCTTCCCTTCCCTTCCCTTCCCTTCCCTTCCCGCACCTTACCTTGCCTTGCCTTGCCTTTCTGCTCCTTGCCTTTCCTTTCCCTTTCCCTTTCCATACCTTTCTGTACCTTTCCTTTCTGCACCTTTCCCTTTTCTTTCCCTGTCCTTTCCCTTTCCTTTCCCTTTCTTTACAAATTGGAAGTCTGATATGAGCTCAAACCCACTCTGATACTAAGGTCAGAATTTAACTGCTTATCCATTTTACCACTTAAGGACAAGGAATGTTGATCCATGAGATTCAAACATCATGAACTGTCCTATTAGATGTTTAGTTTATCACATCCTAGTACAATTCCCTAGTCACATAATCTCTAGCAAAATTCACTCTACCTATATGAGTACTGACACACTCCCTGATGCGAAAAGGTGACATGGCTCTTTGACATTTAGGGCTACAAGGTTTCTGGGCTGTAACCTCTAGTTACAATTGCACCATGCCATACAGCCAGACTCCTGATAATTACTTAGATGATGCCATATTTTTTTTATTTGGATTTTATTTTCCACGTGAAGATAGTTGAATATATATGGGTTGCAGGTTAAAGGAGGAAAGACTTCTTTTAGCGGGTCCTGGGGTGCATCAAGCACTCCATTGCTAGCTGATTGAGAGACGCGGTAGTTCGTCTTTACTTGGCACTGGTGTGGCCTCACCTGGAGTATTGTGTGCAGTTTTGGGCACCACAATACAAGAGGGACATGAAGTTGTTGAAGAGAGTCCAATGCAGGGCCACAAAGATAGGTGAAGGGCTTGGAGGGGAAGTCATATGAGGAAAGGCTGAAATCACTTGGTCTGTTCAGCCTCAAGAAGAGGAGACTTGAGGGGAGACCTCACTGCAGTTTACAACTTCCTCACCAGAGAGGGAGGAGCAGGTGCTGATCTCTTCTCTTTAGTGACCAGCAACAGGACCCAGGGGAATGGCATGAAGCTGTGCTGAGCAAAGTTCAGGTTTGATGTTAGGAATAGATTCTTTACCTAGAGTGGTGGAGCATTGGAACAGGCTCCCCAAGGATGCAGTCAAGGCACCAACTCTTGTGGAGTTTAAGAAGTGCTTGGACAATGCTCTTAGACACATAGTGTGACTTTGGGGTTGTCCTGTGCCTAAATAGTAGTTGGACTTGATGATTCTTGTGGGTCTTTTCCACCTTGGGATATTCTGTGATTCCTTCTCGTTCTTTATTGGTTGATATGGCAGAGCCAAATAAATCCATTAGTTTGTTGTTGTTTTAAGAAAAGATGAGGAGGAAGAAATTTTACGTCAACAGATTTTTAAAGAATCCATTGCAAGTGAACAGCTAAGGAAAAGAAAATTTTTACTTACCTGTCAATTGTTAACTTGCTTATTCTCATGATATAAGAACAAAACGCTATACAGAAGTCACACTGTACAACAACACGTGTAACAGGAATATTTAGACAGCAGGAAAGGAAGGTCAAATTCACTTAAGCAAACTTCCAAGACAGAGAAATTTTACATTAAGATCATAGAATCATAGAATCTGGTGTGTTATTGTTTTTCAGGTTATTGCCATATGGTGATGGTTTCTATATATGCATACACCATAGTTAAATGGTGAAAGGAAAACTTATGAAAAGGAAGAATGGTCTTTTTAACTCCTTAGGTGACACACATTGTTCATCTTTGCAGCTATGGATCAGTACGATTTGAAAAAGCAAGACTTTGGTTCAAGACACTTGTGTTAATTACTGGGACAGATAAGGATCTTGCTGTGAGGTTTTGTTTTTTTAATCACAATACAAGTCTGTTCAAGTGATTAGGGGCCTGAAGACCTGAATGTTAAAATGCCAGTGACAGAGGAGGACTAAGTAATGCAGAACAGTATTAACACCAGATTCAAAGGGTGGTAGAAACTTATGAGTCTGGTGTTGCTTGTCAGTCTGCATGTGACCACTAGTATCTTGAACACTTATGAATGTGAAACCTACATTTGTGGTAGATAGTGAATGCTGTTTCTAGACTACAGGTTTCCAAATACACTAGTAAAGACCATGTTCCACTGGTGCATGTTTCAAAACTTGCAATGATAGGCAATATACATTGAACAGCAGGAAATTCTTAGCTTAAAGAACAACCTGAAGTCCTAGAGGCATGCACAGAGGTAGATTTGATACAATTATAACCCTCAAGTGAGTTAAAGGAGAAACAGAGGAATGAGAAAAAAAAAAATCATTAAAGAAGCCACTATGTAGAGAACTCCACTTTTAGTAGAAAATATCCATAAGAGCCATGTAATAGTCTTAGCCCCTGTATATGGTAGTTAGAAATAAATGAGGGAATAAGGCAGAAGGTGATATGGAAAAGATTGTCATTCAGCCTTTCTCTCTGACTCAAGGTTTCTAAGAATCAAAAGAAATTAAAATAAAGCAGCTCAATTTGGTGTGAATGACCATGAAGACTCTACATAGGTCTTGAACCAAAATTCCCTCTTTTCCTGTTTCTAGGGTCCTTGAACAAAAGATGAAGTTCAGCATTTCAGTTGTCTTGTCATACCTGAACAAGCAGCAGATATGCTATATAAGCAGTCCTCAAGATCTTCCATTGTACATTGTGCTCTTGCAGTAAGTCTTTTTTTTTTTTGTCTTTTTTTTTTTTTAACATAGAATAAAGAACTAACCTCCACTCCCATTTTCTTCCTCCTCAGCACAGGATTTTTTTACATGAAAACTTCTATGAATTAAAGGATTTCTTGTTTGTTTACTGTCTACTCTATGAGTATATGTGAATACTAGGGAGTGCTCATATGCTTATATGCCCAACAATACACACATCCCTTTCCGGTTTCATGCAAAAAGCATTTCCTACACAAAAACAAAGCAGTCCATCACACTCAGGATTCTTGCTTGAATTCCCAGATTATTTTACTGATTGCAACAGAACGTGGCTTTTTAAAATGTATGAAAACAGGAAAATAAGCACCTGAAGGTGATCTAGAAATTCAGATAGACGAGTTAGACTCTTAATTCCATTTGCTCTCTAAAAGTAGTTACATACTTTTGTAAGTCCTATTAGGTGCCTCTCTGCACCTTTGGAATCAAAATGCAGCTGTAAATCTGACTGTCCTGCTTCTTATTGGAAGCTGGAAATCTGCCCTTCCTCTTGTATGATTGCTCCCATTCCAATCCAGAAAGGGGTTAAGACAGGTCTCTAACTCTGTCACTGATACAGATTAAACACACCTCAGCTTGTGCGTGAGACTTGAGAGATGCTTTAAGAGAAAATGAGGAATTCGTTTGTAAGGAAGAAAATATAGAAATAGGGAAAAAAAAAAGACTATATCATTAAGGCATTTTTTCCAGGTTATCGTCTTTTTCATAAACGTGTATCTTTGTATTAATCCACCTCTTCACAACCCTTTCTTGAACTCTGATGCAGTGATGATAACATACTAAATTTCAAGTTTTTATAAAACAGGTATCAAAAGAAGTGAGAATGCGTATTAGCTCCCTTGAGGAAGAATCTATTCCTCTGAAATATTTTGATTCTGAAATCATTATGACTGTTAATCAGGGTATGGCACATAAGTTTACTCCCAGTGAGTAAACTGTAAACCATGGCATATCTAGAAAAGGTTTTGTTTTCATATGCAGCTCAGTGGGCCATTGAAGAACATCAACAGATTTGTTAATTCTGGACCAGCAGTGCTAAAACACTCAATAGATGATTGAACAGAATAGGGAAAGGTTTGTCAGTAACAGCCCCAGGCAAAAGACAAGGATTGTATCTGTGGATTTTAATAGATTTCCTCTATCTGCCTCTAAGACTCTTTGGGGAGCAGGGGGGGTCTTGCATGAAATTGTGAGTTTGAGTCACCTGTTTATCTCAGGTGCGTAACAAGAAAAACATAATACTCATTTCCATAGTTTTTCAATATTTGATCTTCCAAAGCTTATTTCGTTCTTTCTGGGCATTGTCAGATTCAGAGCTTGTCCTTTCAAGTCTGTTTAAATGGTTTTTATTTTCAGTCATTTTTAGATATACAAACATCTCCCCCAAGCAAATTTGCACATACACAAACACATACAAAATACCTATCTTCATTTGCTGAAAAATTTCTAGCAAACATTTTAGCAAGGAAGGAAAAACCACCCCCAAACTTGCCCTTCTTTTCATCTCCTTCTGTTTTAACATGCTGAGAAGACAAAAGCTTTCCTGACCTCAAAGGACAATTCACTTGTCTTGAAAAGAATATATTTTTAGACTGCTCTACTTAAGCTTCCTTTTTAGTTATTTGCAACTTCACAATTCCATTTGCAAACTGTTGCCATGGTAAATAATTATATCACAGATGAATTGTGTATGCTTCTACTTCATGGCTGGGGCTGGGTGGGGAGGGAGTAGGGAGAGGCTGGTAGAGAGAGAGAATAATCAAAATCCTTTAAAATTACAGGGGAGGGAATTGAAAAATTATTGTCTCTTCATTAACGTAATTAACTCCATGAATTATAAATTGATATTAGAACTTCTGACAAAAGGAGTAATTATATTTACTCTTGTAAAATTAAACAATAATAATAAAAAAAAATTGGGAATCACCAGAACCTCTGTCAATATTATCACAAAATATGGAGATCCAAAAAGTTCAGGTTCAGAAGTGATTTAGGCAGCATAAACTTCAGTGCTTCTTAGATTTGAATGGAGTGAACATGATTCCTCAGTGGTTTAAAATCAAACTGTGGCAAGAACACATAAAACTACACTTTCTTCAGTCAAGGAAGTACTAATATACAGAGACAGCTGCACTTTTTCTAAACCGTGACTGTTCACAGGTAAATTTTTGGTTTTGAGAAGAATTTGTATACACACACAGAGCACTATATACAACTGTACAGACACTTCTCATGAGAAGAATAAATCCTGCAGTTGATTTCTGAACTCTGGGAGAATATAAAAGCTGCAATTGTAAGGTGGAAGGTAATCTAAGCCACTGGCTTGCCTTTGATATTACCACTCCCTAAGTAAATATTTTGTTCTGTATAATGCACACCAACCTCATGAACACTGTCCTTCTTGCTTAAATTTAGATATACAAAATTCAGCCTGATATGTTTAGCCATGGTTCTTCTGGAATCAGATAGACAGCTCAAAACAGTGATTTGGCCCACCTAAAATGAGCTTTGTAATAGATGGAGCTGTTTGTTTTATGTTTTTCTCTCAACTTAGAGGACACCTTTATTTTTACGTTTCTGAAATCTTATCTGACTTTTCTGGGGTTTTTTCTTTGTAGTGCAAATCTCCAACAGCACCTTTTTTCTTCCTCTTGATAGCTTAAATTCTTGGTCATGCCCCAATATTTTAATGCCTTGCATTTGCTACCTGGGATTACCCATTTATTTATCTGTCCTCTTATTTATATATTTTTCATTGTTTTCATTGTTGCTCTTATTTCTTTCCCAGCAGGGAGCACTCGTGCAATCCTACATGCACTGCAATGCATCACTTATGAGGTTTGTCCTCGTTTGAAAGGAAAAATTTGGGAAAAGGTCCCTTTAAGAANAGCTGTTGCTGCTCGCCACTCCAGTGTTTGCTGCTGTTCACCGCTTGCCGCTCTGGGGCCTGCCGCTGCCTGTAACCTGGTGGGGTATGCACCGCTTCTGGCACTGGNCGAAAAGATGGAGGAGAGCATGCTTTCTCTCCCTCACCATCTCATCCTCTCCTTCTCCCCAGCAGCAACCGGGGCTCCTGGCCATCCCAGCTGCAGAAGTTCCTCCCTCCCGGCATGCCGTGCACACCATGGCTGCCTCGTAGTCCCGTTGCCACTTTTCTACTACTGCTTGCAGACGTCTCAGGACTCATGGGTTGTGGACTGCCACCACCACTGCTGCCTTGGGACTTGCAGGTGCGGGCTGCCACAAGCTGTTGCTGCTCGCCACTCCAGTGTTTGCTGCTGTTCACCGCTTGCCGCTCTGGGGCCTGCCGCTGCCTGTAACCTGGTGGGGTATGCACCGCTTCTGGCACTGGGGCCGGTCCTGCCACTGCGCTCGCAAGGGCTGCCCCCACGGCTTTGCTCCTACCCGTACGGCCCAGCAGGCGAAAGGGCTACCCCCCACCAAGGGTTTACAAAAAACACATTAACGCTCGGGGGGATGAAGGGGAAAAGACAGATACCTCTGGTAATTTACATACCCTATAACAAGGTTTCATCCATACATCTATAAAGTGGTAATAGGATCTCTTAAGCTAAAGATGTTGGTCCATTGAGCAGTAGCATATATGACTGACCCTCTGCAGGGGGAGAAACTAGAAGAGATGGTGTAATACGTTAGTGTTAAGGCCGTTGTCCATTCTAATTGTTCATTGGTGCAGTATTTACTCATCATCCAAGGTTGTTTCCCTCACTCCAAGCATGAAGCAGGTGTCCATAACCTCTTAAGTTATGAGCCCAGAAATATTTTCTGCCTCAGATGAACAATCAGCTTTGAAACCCACTCCCCTGCCCCAACAGTTTGCATTTGGGGACTACTTTGAAGTTTCAATGGGTTTTTGTATCCTGCATGAATCGTCATTCTTTGTCCTGATCAGACACGTAGAAAAAAGTAATAATTTCACCCAAGGCTTTTCTGCATTTAGTATTTCACTGAGGGCATTTATTTCAATTTTCATGTTTCTCCACTACTTTTTTGTCTGATCTCTCTTTCTGTATCACAACTTTGTATATGCCAAAAGCCTTATCTGCCAACTGTTGGGGGAAAAAATGTGATTTCTATTGAATAGTGCACTTTGGAATGAAAGAAAACATTGTATAAACGAGGCTGAGGAACTCATTCACCTATGCCTATATTACTGTGAAATCAATTATGCAGGGCTCTTTCGAAAGTTACTGATTGTAGCAAATTGAATGGCCTCCATTTCAGCATAATTTGGAGAGGTTGATGTAATCAGAGACCTTACACCATGGTGAGATACAAGATTCGTGATATTCAGATGGGAAAAAGTCTACAATGGTTAAGCTTATTCTCTACTCTCCGCTTAATGCTTTCATAAGTACAAATGGAATTGTTTTGATAAAGGCAGAGGTGGTTCTAAGGGACAGGAAAAGGGGAGAAAAAGAGGGAAAAAAAATCCAACCAACCAACCTATCAGGTTGTTTGAAACCAAGGTGCAGTACTGTTAAGCAAAGTGGCAGAGGAATCTAATCCTAAGCATAATTGGTTTCAAATGAAACACTTTATTACTAAATCTTGAGTTGTGCTCTGGAGCTGCAGTTCAGGTTTGCCTGAGCTACATGTAAATAGAGGTAAAATATGCTTTTTTCTTTCTTTCTTTCTTGTTGTGTGGTTTTTTTTTTTTCCTTTTGCAAATATATATTATCTGTGGAGCAAAGTAATTGCTCTTCAGCTTATATGCAAAGATATAAAGATACTCCGGTCTGAGTTTTATCCTCCTAAAAATAGTAACAAACAAATAAAGAAAGAAAACAACTAAAGAACAACAAAAAGCAAATTCCCAAGAAAATACGTCTCATAATATTAGTCTGTGACTAAGTGTTCTGTGATGTGTGAATGTTTATTAAACATGTGGTGATATTATATAATGGCATTTTATTTATACCGGCAGTCTTTTTGATAAATGTCGCACTAAGCTTAACAGACAGAAGGTAATGGAAAATGAAGTTGCCTGGAAAAGAAAGGAATAAATATTTGCACTATGACTTCTGAATTTATCCATGCACTAGAAAAATTCACATTTCACACTTAATCTGGAGGTGAATTTTATAATTAAGATTTGCCTGTCTGTAGAATGTAATTGCACTAATTATACCCTTCAAGATCTTCTTTGAGGAAAAAAAACCAACCAACCAAACAACACAACACCTTATTCTTGCAGTAAACTCAGTTGAGCAAACTGAAGTTTCTAAAGACATCGACTTTGAAATCATCTCATTCTCTTTCAGATCTGAAGAAGTTGCTCAAGTAATTGATTCTGCCTCTTCCTACAAACATTGCTTTACTTCAGCTTCTGAAAGTCACATCTATCTACAGTTGTCTTGTTGTCTCCTTCACTAAATTCTTCTCTAAATACCTCAAAATACAGTCTGCTTCATTTTGCTCTCCTTCACTAAAAAGACAAAACCAGAAAGCTGCCTATAACTTTAAATTACAACTTGTTCTGCAGCTTTACCTGTAGTCCTTGTTGTGTGTGAGGAAAAGAGAAAAGGTTACAGACTAACTTAGCAGTTGCAGACAACAAACACAATTGAATAGCAGCTGGACAATGAGCCATCTACAATATAGAATTCTTATTGACTTCCTCAGTCCATAAAGCTGGAGTATCCCACACAGTTCATAAGTGGAGAAAAAGCTGAGGCATCGGTCCCTACTGGCTAGAAGATTTCTTGAAAAATGTTTCTCTTTTGCCTGAATCATATTAATCTGCTGTTAATGTGAACAGATGTGGGGGTAGAAAGGAGGAAAGGACACCCCCCCCACCCACCAAGACTTTAAAATTTTACAAGGGGGGAAATAACTATAAAACAAAAAGAAAAAATACAATATAACCCAAAGAGAAGTATGTCTCTTGAAAATAAATCTCTCCCAAGCTCATAAACAGCGAGGCCAATGGTCATGAACAGAGCAGATGTTTATTGTCCCGTGCACCCTCTGCTACTTTGGGATAATCACTTAAATATAACAAATTCCAACTTGAATTTAAATTAGCTTCATATTTTCTTTCATGATTATTCCATTGGAAAAAAACATATGATTAGCCAATTAAACAGAGAGGGAAGGGGAGGGGGGAAGCACAAAACAATAGGAGAGCAATAGCCTTTAATATTTTCAATTAAGATGCAGTGCCATCAATAAAAGAGGCTTACAATTTTATTTTATGGGTACCTATGGAGAGCATTATGACACAAATGACTCAGATCATTTCAATCATTTAAAATAATTTCAAAATACATTATAGTAGAGGACCGTAAACAGTACAGTATATCAGTTCAGATGGCATGTCATGAAAATATCAAGTTTTCAGAAGTGCATTCAGTACACGTTTCAATATTTCTTAGGGCAGGCATTTGCAATGTGTATATTCTTTTATGGAAGCCAAAGTAATATCCTTATGTAAGGCAAATCCCACTACAACAGAGGAATCTGCTCCTTGAGTTGTTCTTGCCTGTCAAAGCCGGCTTCTGAACACTACCTAGATATACCAGGCTGAGGAACCAAGCTGTAGAAGAGGTTTCTAACACTACAAAATACCAGGAAAACATTTGCAGATGGTGTAAATGAACCACAGGCAGAGAGAGTGCAGTGAGTTGATCCTGCCTGGAAACCAGAGGCACTCCAAAGCTGCTATATCACTCCCTCTCCTCACCTGGACAAGGGAGAGAAAACATAATGGTTTGAGATAAGGACAGAGAGAGACTACTTACCAGTTACCATTACTGGCAAAATGGACTCAACTTGGGGACATTAATTTCATTTATTACCTTTAATATTACCTTTAAAAAATTTTATATATAAAATATAAATTATATATAAAAATAATTTTATATATAAAAATACAACTTAAATGGTGAAAAAACCTCGTGACAGTACTTATAGTGACTTTTGCTGTAGAAATCTTTTTCTTTTCTTCTCCCTCTTTTGGAACTCTATAATTTAAGTTCATAGAAAAAAAAATCTGCAAAATACAAAAAGGGATAGATCTGTTTGGTTAATATTTCACTAAATGACCTCTCACTACATTGTTGGTAGGAAAGCATATGCCAAGCCTTTTAATTTTTATTTCCCTGTGAGGTAGCTTCAGGTGGCATTCATTCAGGTCACTTGCTTGATCTTGTTAGTGTCCTTTTTTTTAATTAAAAAATTATATCAGATATACAGTGATACATAGGAAAGTACCTTTGGATGACTTCACCCTCCTTGTTAAAGAAAAAATATATCATGTCAAGGAATGGACATGTCACCAGGCAAGGTAATAAAGCAATAGGTGGGACTGAAATCTGAAACAAAAAGAGATTCTTAGATGTGGGTGAATTTGGAGACTGAAGTTGAGGAAGCAACTCTATTATTATTTTGCATACACACAGTAAGAAGACTTGCTATTTCTTTCCTGCATCTCTAAATCCCACTCCACGGGCAGTTTTTCAAGACTGACTTCCAAGTATTAACTAGTATCCATGAGTCACATCCTGCAACATTGTTTCTCTTTTTAAAATGTAACTCAAGGGAAGGATGTCATGGAATGTAAATGGCAGGTGCAATTTAGCATTTGTCAGATAAGACTCATCAGAGCTTTATGTTATTTTGCCAAGAAGGCCATATATAGGACCAGCATTTCTGAATCCCAAATATTTGAACTGGAGATTAAATTCTGTTGGAGTTACTTAACTGAACAGTAAAATGTCATCTTTTTAATATCACAAGTAGAAGTTGTATGATTTAGGGTCAAAAGTAAATTGTCATGATTAGGATAAAATGACAGTGGATAACTCCACAATCTCCTGAGTCATTCTGTCAGCTTGGATGTTTTTCAGCAAGGTGTTTTACACTGGGAACTATATTTATGTATTTTACACTTCCTAGCAAAAGATTCTGCTGATTTCCTCTGGTGATTTATTACAGATTAGTTGGTCGGGTTGACAACAGATGTATGCAGGCGTAATCAGTGGGATATTGGCAAATGACACCAATGGAGGATAGGGAGTAGAAGAGGATTAACCCTGTATGCTGTTAAAATGATTGCTTAATTCAAGTGCAGAAGTGAGTTCTTAATAATGGGTTTGGATGCATTTTAATATTAAAATTTGCAGTGAAGATTTATTTTCATATTCAAATTAAAATCAAATGTCTTATACACATATTCATGTAGATATAGTAAATGGGAATGCTGCTATGAGGAAAAATTTTCAAAATGGTGGCAAATCTATGAGCAGATAGGTTGATCATATGAATTGCCTGGCTAGTCAGCTTCAAAGCATGTGGAAAACTTTCACATCAACACTCCTATCATTCAAACTCAAAGAAGCAGGTTTTGTATACATCCAAATACAACCCAATAAGCATGCCTCTAGCATAGATTTTTTGAGGAACGAGTGCACTGGTCAAGACAACTATTAGTGGCAAGGGATTTGTTTGTAGCAAAGAATAACAGGAATATTCTCAATGTTTGACCCTGGGCTCAGATAAACATTACCAGGTGTTAATTTTTTTGGTTCTGACAGAAAGGGTTCAAGGTAAAGCTAGAGCAGCAGTAACAAAGCTATATGCTTGTCAAGGGTATAATTCAGAAGCAGGCACTAGACATAATTACATAGTGAGATATGCATTTTTTCAGTATAGGGAATGAAAATAAGGAAGAGACATTAATCAGAATGTTAATCAGTCAATGATGCAATAATAGTGATCTAGCTGTACTTAGAACACTCCATGTCCAGGAAAATGTCCAGGTAGTCACCATATTCATACTGATTATATCATGAAAAATGAAGGTAATGATTCAGGTTTGGCAGCCACGGGGTTCTCCTGCACTGAGAAACTAATAAATAGACAGTAAATCTTGATATACTTACCACATTGGGGCTGTCAGGAGTACATAATCTTCTCCAGAAAAATTTCCTTGAACATGCAGCAGACCACAATTTACTTTTCCCACTTGACTAGCACTTTAAAAGCATAAAAATACTTAGTACTACATTGAAACTTACTCTGGATATTATGCTTCTGACATGCTCAAATAGTACCTCTTTAAAATAGCAGAAAGTGCCAACACTAAGAAAGGTCAGACTCTAACTTGGGCAGTGTTATTTGCCCTCTAGGAACATATTGTAGGGCCTTATGAGCTCCTTGAATTTTTAATTTTGGCACAGGGATGTTGCCAGTCAGATTGAATCTGGGTCCACCTGCTCTACATATTGAACGAGAAGACTTATTACTTGGTACTGCTACTGATAAGAAATCACTTCCCCAGTCCTTCAAGAAGGAAGGAAGCAAGGTAGTTATTATAGTTACAGAGACTGCTTCCATTATTGTAAAGTCACCTACCAGAAGCTAGATGTATCTTAATTTTCTCTGAAATATTTTGGTTTTTTTGGTTGTGGTTTTGCTTTTTCCATTATGTCAACAACAAAGTAGAAAATGACCAGTCATTCACAGATAGTCATAAATTAAAATGCTCATTTATAAGCTAACTTAGAAATAGTTTTGAGCAAATATAGAAAATTTAAGAACTACCACACCCTCTAAGGAAATGCCTGTTTTCTCTAGGCCATCTTTATGACTCTTAGGGTTTTAGCTAGGGTTTTTGTTTTGATTTGTTCTGGTTTTGTTTTGGTAGGTTGATTGGTTTTGTGGAAGATAAGTACATCACCATACAGGCCAAGTTTCTTCCACCTTTAGGAACATATAATTACTATATACCTCCTCTATCATTGCAGTTAATGCTTTAGATGAAAGTATTCTTATATAAGGAGACAGAAATGTTCAGAGGGTGGACCATTCAGTGGATAAAAAACTGGCTGGATGGACGCAACCAGAGAGTTGTGGTCAATGACTCTCTGTCTAGATGGAGATCAGTGACTATTGGTGTCCCTCAGGGCTCTGTCTTGGGGCCGGTGCTCTTCAATGTCTTCATTAACGACCTAGACACCCTCAGCAGGTTTGCAGATGACACAAAGCTCAGTGGTGTGGTTGATGGTCCAGAAGGATGGGATGCCATCCAGAGGGACCTGGACAAACTTGAAAAGTGGGCCCATGGGAACAAAATGAAGTTTAATAAGTCCAAGTGTAAGGTCCTGCGTCTGGTTAGGAGTAATCCTAGATATAAGTATAGACTGGGAGAGGAACTCATTGAAAGCAGCCATGCAGAGAAGGACTTGGGGGTTGTGATTGATGATAAGCTGGATATGAGCCAGCAGTGTATACTCACAGCCCAGAAAGCCAACT
>VWZO01010220.1:0-30850 GCA_013396975.1 Bucco capensis
TCAATAAGGGCTGCTAGCTCCTGTGAGAAGTCTTCTTGTTAAACGCTGAGGCAAAGAAGGTGCTCAGTATCTCAGCCTTTTCCTTGTCTTCTGTTACTATGTTCCCTCCTTTGTCCAACAAGGAATCAAGATTTTTTCTTTGTTCCAGGGAAGGAAGAAAGAGACACTGGAAGAGGACCCTGCCCTTCAGCTGGCTCTCTGAGACAGAACTGAAGCCCAGGCTGTGTCCTTCCCCCTCCCAACGTATCTTCCTCACTTGCAAGACAGAAACATCATTTCTCATTGCTTTTTTTCCTTCTTCCTCCCCCCACAACCAAGGCGAATCCCCAAATCCCAGCTCTTTCCTGCCAAAGACACGTGCACCTGCAGAGCAGCTGGTGCCAACATCCAGAGTAGAGCCAAGCACAACAAACGGGCTAAAGAACCCTCACGGCGCAGAGACCAGCTTACAAAAACAACTGTATTTCACCCAAACTCTATGAAACTGTCCAGGGTTATTGCTCAGTTTCCTTTCCCACCACTGAGGATCAAATGAGATTTCTGTGGCTACAAAGAGATGCTCACATGTCCTTCTTTCAGCTGCCCCTTCTGTGCTCTGTGAGGGGTGAAACCCACCATCAGATGGTACAGCTTTGCATACCAATAATTTCCCCTCAATTATGATTATTTTCCATTGGGAAAAATGCAAGTGGGAGCATGTTCCCATGCATGGTAACCTAATGGTACACCCAAACCCTTTGCAAGAACTGAACAGGTCCTACAAGCTGGGTTCTCCTTGCAAAGCCTGAAAAAACTCAGTTGTACAAGGCTTTAAAGCAAAAAGCAACTGGTGTGATGGTGATACCAACCAGCATTCCCTTATCATGTCCTGACAATCTTCACCTGAGGGTGCCCACAAGCTTTGACATCACTTTTTGTGCAGCAATTAATACAACAAGGCATTAACCAAGGAACAGGGCACCACTCTCTTCCTCTTCTCTGTTAGCATTCCTCTCATTTTACCTTCAAGCTTCTGGGTTTTCCTCTGCTAGACTTGAAAGCCAGCTGCAAACTAGCCTCCTTGTTTACAAGTCAAAAGATTTAAAAGCTGCACAGGAGATTTGGGCACAAGGAGTTTTGGACATCTAAGACTCAGCCATCTAATGAAAGAGAGGCTTGCTTTAAGACAAAAAAATAGCCAAGAAAAATGAACTTTGCTTCCACAGGCTTTTTGGAATAGAATTATCTGAATCACAACACATCTTGCAGGCACTATCTCACACACATACATCGACACACAGACCCTGGCTCAGCCACCAGTAGTGCCTGGAGAGGAAATGCAAAGAAAAAGTCCAAGAAGTTTAATGAACTGTCACTGCTTAACAAACTAATGCCTGCTTATGCTCNGCAGCTATCTCCTCTCTGCTGGATTGCTCTATATGGGCAGACGACTGAGCAGAGACTCCTGGGTCACAGTAAGGCACCACTTGCTCCTCTGCAACACATGGTCAGAACTGAGCAAATACCTCGCCATAATTTCTCATGAAAAGTTTGTATCTGTTTTCCAGAATTACTTCAGCTAAACATAAGAAATATGCATGGGAACAGTATGGCTTATGGAATGCTCACAGACACAGCTTTGAACTCAGACATGAACAAGCATTTATCAGATTGGGTGCAGAAAGACAACTCTCACCCTTGTGTTATTAATTTGTAGTACCGGAGTTGTCCTCTGCTGAGAGCAGGATCATAGCTGAGTAAAGCCAAGGTGGAAGCAGAGCAAAGGGACAAAAAGAAGGAGGTGTTTTCCTCCTACCTGCACCAAGGAAGATGTTGCAAAGGTTTTGGGAAGAACACCGTGCCCTCAGGAAAACCTAAAGCAGGAGCTACTGGCACATTAGCTACCCTCCCTGAAGCTCCAGGGAGCCCAGTGCCTTCATCTCGGCACTCTCATCCCTGAGAGGCAGGGCTGGCCACCTCATCAGCAACCAGAAAAAATAGTGCAAGGCAGGTTGCTGCTGCTGAAAACTCTGGGCAAGCTGCTTCTGAGCAATGTAAACATTTTCTGGCAGGAGGCACTGCTTAAATAACTCGCAGTAGTGCAAACAACAGCAAGTGGCATTTTCTTACTAAAGCAGCAGCCAGGCTTTCAATCAAAGCCCAAGGCTGTATTTTCTGAGGCCCTTTATCGAGCTATCAGAAAATTCATGTCTCCCATTTCCCTTATAAATGCTCACACACACATAAGTACAAGCTCCTGGTCCCCCAAATCCTCCCTCTCTACATGAACTGCTTCCTGGCAATTTCTGGTGCAGAAAGAGGAGAAATTCGTTGTATGAAACATTAGCTGCTCCTGACTGGCAGCTCTGATCTTCATAAAAGCTAGTGCCTGAATGCAGCATCATATTTTCATAACACGGGCAATGTTTCAATGATGCCTGCAGGACAGCTGGTACCAAACTGCAAATGACTGCAATGACAATGGGATGCAGGTTTAGCTGAGCAACAAAGCCTTGGTACAGTTGCTAAATCAGCTGGTAATCCTATATCTCAACAACAAGGTGGGGGGTTGTTTTGAAGCTTTTTTTTCATCTGGGTAAGTATTTTCTGATATTGCAAAGAAAATCCTGGTTGCAGGTGATGCTAGCTTGTCCTAAGGTAGCAGAAATACTACCTACAATATCAGGCTCAGAAGGGTGTAATTTTATCGCTCCTTTCTGTACACGTTTCTAGGAGTAAGGTAAACATTTTCAAGAAAACTAATGTTCACAGAACAGCAAAAAAAAGAATCTAGGGAAGCTGGTGATCCTCAGAGGAGTGACGAGGAGGTAGGTTAGTTTGCACAGCACAGATTTGCTTTTCATGTCTTGTCCAAGAAGACTTGCAATGGTTTCAGCTCAGACCTCCATCGCCACTAACACAACACCCTGAAGAAATGATCCTCTGCATGAAAGCAAATAGGGACAACAGGATCTTCTGCCAAACCTTTGTCTCACAGGGGGAGAAAGAGAAGAGCAAGAGGAAATGAAAAACAAATCCCAGAGACACGGATGTGCTGAGGGGCAGCTGTGGTACAGTGTTATCTTTGTCAGCAGGGTGAGCTCCGCGGGGGTCACTGTGGGAGAGGGGATTAAGTGCTTGCAACCAGACAAGCAGATATGACTCTGTAAAGGCAGGGAGAAAGAGGAAGCTGTTTCAAAAACCAACAGGAGGGCAGGTCTTACTGGGGTGGTTTTATCCCTGCCATTGGCTGAAGCACTGTTGGGACCTGGAGATCATATGCATGTTGGTGGTCTTCCTGGCTGGACTCTGCCAGCGAGGCTGCCCGTGGAGGAGACAACTCCATGCTATGGGATGATGCCCACCTAGTCTGGTGCAGCCAACCTAGGAAGAGTGAAAGGGATGCACATGGAGGAAGAACGAGGAAAGGAAGAGGTGAGATAATAGCATTAAAATATAAATGAGACAAGATGGCTATGTAGACACTTTTAAACCTACCCAGATGGGAAGAAGCCACAAGTAACCAGGTCCCCGCACACCATTAGCACATCACTTATTAATCACCCTTTAATGAAAGGGCTGCAGATAGCAGAGTCCCATCTTCTACTACTACAGTATTTTTCAGCCATTCCTCCCTCCCTCTCCAATTTCAAGAAATTCCTCCAAAAGCTAACACCCAATAGCTGCACTTTCATTTCTCTTTTTCCTTCTTTGAGCTGAAGCTTTAAAATAAACACAAGCTGAAGCATCTCCACAGCAAGTCTCCCTCTAGTACTTTTCCCACACAGGACCTGCTGCACATTGAAGAAAGCCCAGAGCCCATTTGGAAACTCATATGTAGCTTCTCTTTCCAGATCTCTCCAAAAAAGCACATTCAAACCTCTAACCTTTTCTATTCCAAGCAAATTATGTGCAAACCAAGCCCAAGACCAACCGTTATATCTTATTATTTGCTGCAGAGCTTCAATGGGCCAGCAAGTAGCTTGCAAAAGTTATCTGGTTTTCACCCATAACCTCTGTGGCTGCCTGCCTGCCTTTTATGCTGTGGATGAAGCATCCAAAGAGTAATTCTGCATTGGTGTTGAAAAGAACAGCACCTACTGCTAGTAAGTGTATGTTGCAAGGTATGAGTATCTATACAGCCCTTTGTTCATTTCAGAGAAACAACTTGCTTTCTGGATTCACCAATAATTTCAGCAAAAACATGGTCACAGAAGATGCAGTTTTGGAAGAAGCAAGCAACTAATAATGCCACAATTTACAAAATTTTAAAAATACATGTACGAATCATCCCCCTGTACTCAGCACTGGTGAGGCCACACCTCAAATACTGTGTTCACTTTTGGACCCCTCATTACAAGAAGGACATAAAGGTATTTGAGCATGTCCAGAGAAGGGCAACAAGGCTAGTGAGGGGCCTGGAGAATAAGTCTTATGAGGAGTGGCTAAGGGGACTGGCATTGTTTATCCTGGAGAACAGTCATCTCAGGGGAAACCTTATCTCTCTCTATAACTATCTGAAAAGAGGTTGGCGTGATATGGGGGTCAATCTCCAGGGAGAGGGCAAGAGGAAGTGGTCTCAAGTTGCATCAGGGAAGGTTTAGGTTGGATGTTAGGAACATTTCTTCCTTGAAAGGGTTGCTAGAACAGGCTGCCCAGGGAGGTGGTGGAGTCACCATCCCTGGAGGTGTTTAAGAAACTTACAGATGTTAAGGACATGGTTTAGAGGCATTGGTGGAGATAGGTAGATGGTTGGACTTGATGATCTTAGAGGTCTCTTCCAACCTTAATGATTCTGTGAAATGTAACAACACTTCTAAACCCTGCTCATACACATGCCACCTTATTTGATCAGACCTCATCAAAATCAGATGCTATCTTGGAAACTAACTTCCTTGGGAAAATAAACTGCCTGTAGTAAATCCCAGGGCCACGCTTGCCACTTTGCAGAGTCTTAGGACAAATAGGGCGGTGTTGAAGCTCTCCCCAAAGCAGGAAAAAACAGAGAGAATGAGGAAAATCTCACAGCAACTGATAGCAGAGAGCTGGGCTTAGTGCTGGGATTTTGAGGTGACAGAGGCAGCCAACCAAACTAAAAAACCCCAAACCCATGGATGTCAGCAGGCTGTCCGTGACTCTGAGGCATCGCCATAAAATGCTCACACAGCGAAGGGCTTGCTGGTCAGCAGGAGGGTAGACAAGAAAGAAAACAGTGCTCCAGGTGACAGCAGAGACTATGTGCAGGGAGGCTTGTCAGTGCTCAGAGGTGATGGAGAGCTTCCTGTACCACCAGCCCAGCCTCCAGCAAACCATACCAGAGCATGCAAGCAGGATAGGAGCAATTGCATGTGGACTTGAAAGCGCATGGAGCTGCTCTCCTGTAGGCACTGGCTTCCAGTGGTCCTGCACAGCCCAGTGCCAGTGGCTGCATCACACTGCCATCAGCCACGTAAACAGGACTGGCAGGATGGGTCAGCCCCAATGCTCAGATGCTCAGAAAAGCTTCCTGAGCTTGTCAACGGAAATGAAAGCATGCTGAATGTGGAGGGATGACTGTCCCGGATATTCAGTGCAGGGAAGAATGTGGAGTTCTTGGAGCGGGCACGGCCACCCGCAGCTGTGCAAACAACCCCGCCAAGAAGGTGACTTACCTTGGCCCCCGGCCGAGAACTCAGACCCCCCGCCTCCAGGAAGACTTTTCCCTTGACCAAAGACAGGACAAGCAGAGCCAAGGGCTGTTACCCAGCGGGAAGCTGCTGTCTCACAGACCAGCACACAAAATGAGCAGGCTTAGGTTAGGACTGAGCATTGAGAACCACCATCAATCTGGTCCAGCCCAAAACACAGCAGTTGCTCCTCTGCTTTAATTTATCCCTGCAATTGAGGCAAGTTTCTCTGCCAGCAGGAAAGCCACGGCGGTGACCACAGGCAAGAGGGCTTGCTGCACTGCTGTGGCCTCATTGTCCACCACAGCAGACCCCCAGTTTTGCAGCCCATGGGGGATCCTGCATCCTTTTGGACAGGCAGATGGAATGTGAGGCCCTGATCCAGGAGAGCACATGCTGATCTGTCAGCACCCAAGTACTTCTTATCCTTGTCATCAAGAAGAAACTAGCTTCAGATGGTGAGAGAGGGAGGAAGGGAGAACGATCCGTGCCAGATCCAAGGAGAACTGGATGTCCCAGGGCAGGCTGGTTGTAAGTCTCACAGGAAAACACTGTGTTGGAACCTGGACATACCCTGAACATTGGCAGGTCCCAGCCTGATCCCCAAAAGACTGTCTCTGGTGCTGCAGGCAGGAGAAGAGAAAGGGCCAGATAGTTATTTAGAAGGTGTAGGCCATGCTCCTGGCTCCACCACAGCTTCCCAGCCCCAGCTTAGGAGGTGCAGAACTGAGGAAGGGTGAAGATGTTCCCAGCCCTGCCCTCCCCACCTCACTTGTGTTTTATAGGGAAAACACAAGTTTTCTCTTATTTTACCTACCTAGACTACCTACCACAGGCAATAGATTGAGCCTGTAGGCCCTACTGTAATGATGGAAGGGGGATTAATCCCACAGTTCCATGTATTTTTTGGAGATGGGAGTGAGGAGGAGGCAGGGACCCAGCAAAATTTCTAAATCTTTGTTTTTCCAGGGTGGCTCAGCCTGTTTCCTCCCAAGCTTTTGTGCTACTTCAACCAACTTTTATTTTTGGAAAAAATAAACCAGAACAAACGGTAATAAACACAGGCAGGCTTAGAGGGAAACTGCTGGGAGAGCTCTGGATCCTAGTGACAATCTCCTGACACCACTGAAACCCTAGGGCCCATTTCTCCCCAGTAGGAGACACAGACTATGGTGGAAGATGCACACCATGGTGGGAGATGTGAACCACGGTGGGAGATGTGAACCACAGTGGGAGCCTTACGGGGTGATCCTCCTGTCCTGGCTGGGGAGTAGCTTGTCCTGCCCCAGCTGAGGAGGGGCTCTCCCCAAGCTCCTGGGTTTGGTGTGACTTTTTCCTGCATGCAGCTACTGGATCCAGACAGCTAGAGGAGAAGAGGAACTGCTGGGCTGTTGCAGAGCAGCCACAGTAGCGAGGCCATGGGGTATTATGGCATGACCTAGGGCATGGAGCCCAGTCTAGTAGCTACAGAAAATACTAGCTGCAGTAGGCTGGGTGGATGGAGATTTCCTTCCCCAGAATTCCTGGGAGGAGAGAGGGATGCTGTGCTGTGCAACAGGCTGGGCTGAATTCAGGCTTTCCATAACTATGACCAGTGATGCTGTTGTATGACAAAGCACTATTTTATCCAAAGCAAGTCAGCTCTCGCAGCCACGCAAAATCCTTCTTCTCTGAGGGTACTCATACCACATGAGTACATCTGTCATATTTTCCTGTATCTCAGCTTCAAGAGCCCCTCAGCTCCTGCCAACAGGAGCTAGCAGCAGCTGAGAATCTCAGGCAACCAATGCCAATTGAAAAAAGCCAGAATAAATATTCAAGTTAATCAGAAAAATAAAATCAAAGGAGGGAGGAGGACCCTGCAAAAGGTAGCTCCTGCCTGCCACTAGTAACACTATCCTAAAATGATCCAGTAACCAGGCCATCATAAGAAACCCCTGCTGCAGTCCTATCAGCTTCTCTTTTACAAGCTTTGAGGATATCTTCCAATAAAAAGCGCACTAATGGGCCTGCTCAAGTTGATGGAAACAAAAACCCCCAAACACTAAGAACGTGAACCCTTCACCCAACTGCGAGCCTGGCCACAGGGACACAGCTGACCCACAAAACCAACACCAAGCAGCACATAAGCTGATGGTCATCCCTGGCTGCCCTACTGTGGCGTCAGTATATCTTTACTTCACTTTGCATCTCTGACAGTCTCCTCATTTGCTTTCTTGCCCTGGAATGTATAAGAGAAGTTTGCAGGAAAAGACAAATATATCACAGCCTATGCTGAGTCAACCCTATTGGCCACAGTTCAAATGATATTACATACATTTATTTTCTGAGCAAAGCATGATGAATCAAAAGAGCATGAAAGAATAAGCCAGACCATGCAGAAGAGAAATCAGCAGGCAAAAACACCATCCAAAAAAATCCATGTTCTCAGAATGGCTTTCAGGAGATGACACTAAGAACTGATATTTTATTCAAGAGCCAGGGATTCTCTCTTATACTTGGGCTCTGGTTATCCCTGCCCTGGTGCTGTATCTTCTTCATTTCACCAGTTTCGAGCTATAGTAGCCCCCAAAGTGACCCTCTGTGAGCCTTCCAAATTTGCCCTGGGCTAAAAAGATCCCACAGTGCCTTCTGTGAGACCACTCCATTCAGTGTTATCACCTTCAAGGAGGTGACATGCCACCTTGGCACTTGCAGAGTCACTTGAATTTGTTTTCAACACCAAAACAAACCCACAAACCCCAGTGCTTATTGCAGCAGAGCAGAGGGTTAAAGTCCCAATTACAGAATTAGAAACACAGTTACTCAAGAGAAAAATAAACCAATTACAAAAAAAACCCAAAAACACAATTCCAGATTATATTTAACAATCAAATTCCTCCTTAATTGCTCCAGTGTCTCAGCCAGCTTGCAGTGGAGGAGTGGGGACCAGCAAATTAGCTCCCCCCCGGGGCTGCTTCCCCCGGGGAACTTTCCCAATTTACATTCCCATTGTGTTCTTTAATCAGTACATTCCTACAGATTTTCTGAGAGTCCCAACACTGCCAGGGCTGTGACAGTACTTTATAAATAATAAATCAGAGGGAATATTCACTGTACCCTGCTTTACTCCTTCCAGTGTCCCAGTCCCTGGCTGGCAGCTTCTGCCAGGCCCACACACAGACTAGAGCAGCCCACCACTGCCAGTCACAGAGGTGGCCTTTGATGGATAACCTCTTTTCTGCTGCTTCTTCCCACCTTGCAGACCTCTTATTTGAAGTCCTTCTTCCCAGATGGGCTTCTCCCAGGCAATGCATTTGGACTTGATGGCATCCCCATAACATGGTCCTCATGCTGGTGAGAAGGGTTAGGAGGACAGCTCAAGAGAAGGTGCCTGCAGCCCTTTGGCTGTCTGGTGGCTGGGCAGGACACTGCTCAAAAGCTCAGCCAGGCTTTGTGACTCAGGATCTGCCCAGAGCCGTCCTAAGCCAATATCAGAAAGCACTCAGCGTGCTGCTCCTCCACATCAGGACCCAAGCAATACTCTCCAGGCTATGATTTCTGGCATGCTAGGGACTTCTGAACTACTTACTTAGGGACAAAAAAAAGGGAAAAATTTATTTAGTCTTCAGTACATCAGCGAGCCTTTGCCAGAAAAAGAGGCTGGGCAGAGCCCAGGGCCCCTTGACCCAGAGCAGTGGGAAAGCCTCCAACACTTTCAGTCTCAAAGATTACATCCAGATAACCCTAAAAAATAAATAGGAAAAAAGTTCAGAGTAAAGGGAAGACAACTCAGTGCAGCCGTGCATTAGAGGTTCCAAACCAACATTTTCTCAGGTCTCATTAGAGAAGATTTATGAAGGCTGACACCATTATTAACCTCTGACCACGTCCCCACTGCCTGAAGGGCATTTTCGAGTGTGTCTGGGACTGTCCAGCAGCAACATGGGGAGATGATTCTGTTTTTATCTCTCCCGTTATGTGCTCTGAAGGAGACCCATCAGGATCATCTTACCTGCAGTGACCCAACTGCTTCACCTGCCCTCACTTCTGGTACAAGCTCTGTGCACAGTGGTGCCGCTCACACTGTATGCTTGCACACATGCACAGCACTACTTGGCACAGGTGGTGGGCAGTAATAACCCACCATTTGCAAACCCATCTGTTTCTGACATGTCCATTATTCAAAGGCATTTGGCAAAGACTTTGGGCAACTCATTTGCTGAGTCTAGGTCAGCTCACAAGCTCATGAATTCCCAAACTATTTGCTGGTCATGTCTGTAGCCAAGTTGTGAATAGGTTTTTGGCAGATTTGAAAGGAGCTAGTATTTTCTAGAAACACCTGCCTTTGGGGGCTGCAAAAGCCCACAGATTTCCATTCCTGTTTAAGATGCACATCTAGCCCTCCCAGAGGTAGGCATAAGGCAATACTTGACTTATCTGCAACTACAGAGTATCCCACACTTGTGGCCATCTCATGGGAGACCAAGTGACATCATGGCTCCTGAGCCAAGACTGCAAGGTGTCACCTCTCCCTTCCCTGCCCATCTAGGGCCTGAAACCGGGCAGAGCAGAAGAAGCTCATGGTCTAGGACCATTCCCAGTCTCTCTCGTCCCACTTACAGCCAGTTGCCTCTGCTTCCAGCCAAGCCCCAAACCCAGAGCAATGCCCTGGGAGTGCAGGCAGCAGCAACCTTGGGAGTGAACTCCTGGTCTTGCAACTCTTGCATCAGGATAATACACCAGCTGGAGCCCCACAGGAGACCTGGAAAAAACACACTCAGCACCTTTATTTCCAGCCAACTCATATCATAATTTCCCTCGACCCACTGGAGCTGCAGCACATTGCAAAGTGTAGACCATTGGGGTTTACTGTTCCACACGTGCAAAGACACAGCAAGTTCTTTCCTCCTGCCTCACAGCCGAGGCTCCACTGTTCTTCTCAGCTGCCTTGCTTGGTGCAAAACCTGAGGTTTGCTCAACCATCGGGCAACACAAACAGCAGCCCATGAGGCTTTCCAAGATCAGGCGGCATCACACCGGCTCAGAGAAGGAGAGGGAGGCACCGGCGGGGGAATATGAGATGTGGTTTGCATGGAGACAGCTCGCCGCTTTTGGCAGGACTCAAGGGCATTTGTTTTGAAGCTGTGTTTACATGCCTTTGATCAGACTTGTTTAACTTTTCTGGTGCATGACAGCAGCAAAACAAGTTTGATACAAGGATAATGAAACACATTGTGCTCCTGCACATGTAAACGGCTATAACAAGGCTGTGCACATCAGTAACTCAAACTGGGGGTGGTGGGGGGTGTGAAGACAGGGAAATGCATCATGACAATGCCAACAAGTTAAATGTATTAAAAAAAATAAGCACTAAACCAGCAACAACAGCTCAATCTCAGCTGCTGGAGTTGGCCAAGTGAAGTCTGCCCTGGGCCCAGTGCAGAAGAAAACTCCCTCCAGCATTGCAGAGCATTTTTCCTTAGCAGCTAAACAGAGAAGGAGCATTGTGTCTCAGGAGGGCTCAGGGCTTGCTTGCAGCAGCACCCCAGGGCACCCATATGGACCAGTCACTTCTTTTTCCAACCTTTGAGGTTTATCAGCAACTCTTAAAAGTCAGAACCATCTATTGAGAAATGCTTGCAGACAACCAGAGAGCAAAAAGGAAAAACAGCTTTCAGAGATGCTCCTAGAATAGCTTCTCTCTGAAATGCTATGGTGCACCTAAGGACATACTTGCATGTGTTTAGACCAACCAGACCACTAAATGCCCTGCTGTCATTTCAAGCCTTGCAAGGTGGCAAGAACTCTCTCCCAGCATGCCAGGAAACAAAGAGCACTGAAAGCATCCTCTCAGCACAGGAGAACAAGAATGTGGGAACCATGCACATGGCCATAAACTGGGAAATGCTTCCAGGCACTGTAAAGCAAATGGTGCCATGTTTAACAGCTAAACCAGTCCTTGGCATAGGGCAAAGCTTCAACATTGACCAGGGACTGCTCCCTAAGACCAGTTTGGATGCAGTAATCCTATCTTGGAAGTTAAAGGAGATGTGGAGAGGTATGGATGCTCCAACCTTTGCTAAAGAGTAAACCTAAGAATGTTTAATTTACTAGTGTAAATGCTAGTAGAGAGATTTTATAATACAGTCCCAGGCTGATCATGCTTCAATATGAGAGATGCCACCATCCCACCATGCTTAGCGCAGTAAATGAGTCGAGGATGTCGGCACAAGAGGTTTCCTAATGGCATGCCACCTCACTATGCAACCTGTCAAGCCGATGAAGGTTTAAGCCGTGGATCTCAGCTGGCAATTGAGAGGGAAGTGAATACTCAGCTGTGATAAATATTTAACGTGCTTTTAGTCCTGAAGAAGAAGCCTAGCACTGAGGCCATCATCCTGGAAGTGAAAACCGAGGCTGATTAATGGGGGAAGGTACTCCCATTTATGGGAGGTTAGGATCAATCCCAATTCTCAGCTATTTGTTGAATCTTTAATGCTCTTTTTCAAGAGCAGAGTTCCTTGGTGAAGGGCAGCATCCTAATAAGGCTGTTTTAACAGCATGGATGTTAAGGGGGTATAGATAAAAGCCCCCTGTGAAAAATTAACAATGAGATGAAAAGAGAAGGTCTCACGTGGTCACTGTATTTGGCCAGCTCAGAAAAAAGTTTTAAGGTCTTCTCTCTTCCTTGAGGGTGGATTTATTCTTTTTAGAGCTCGTTGCATCACCTCAGAGCTGAGTCCAAGATTACCCCCCAGACCCTCCTCTCCTCCAGGACAAAGACAAGTTACTGTTTTGGGAGAAGGGAGCCCAACAGCCTGTGTTTTGACTTGCCACGTCCTTCACTCCATGATAGAGAGGTCTCCACCTTCTTCCACCTTGCAGCCCTCTTTTCAGACTCAATTGCCCCACCTCATCCTCCACCTCTTCCCTCTCTGAGCAAGATGGCTCCAGATCACCTTCCATCTCACTAGCCAAGAACAATCTCCTGTCTCTGCAGCTGTATCAGCACCAACCAGACCCCAAATACCCCCTTTCACTTTTTTCAGTGCACTCAGGGTGAACAGACAGCTTGCATTTGCAAGGCATATCCCAGGGGTGCATCAAGGAGAGCCTCCCTCATTTTCCCTCCCTCATTTTCCCTTTTGGGTCTTCCATTGCATCACTGTCCCACATACCCCTGCTCCCACACTTGTTTCCCCTAATAAATCCTCTCCTGCTTTTCTTTACCTTACCATCCTGCACGACCAGCTTTTCTGCCTGCAAACAAAACCCTCCCTGCACATTTCTCCTTACTGGCCCTCTATTCCTTGCCAGAAAGCAGAACAGAAGCAAGACCACAGACATAAGCCTTGTAACGAAGATAAAGAGCCACATATTCTTGTCGGCCCTCTCCATCTGCCTGTGCCTTTCCAGTTGCATTAAGCCTTATGTTATTTCTTGTCTGAATCTAAACATCAGCTCTTTTCCAGCCATGCTGTTCCCCTTGCCCACACCATGTGCCACGGAAAATGAGGGCAACAGTGTCATGAAAGAGAGGAGATGAAAAGTGAGCCAGGAAAGGTGACATCTGTCAGCAGTGAGGGCATGAGTCTATGTGCAGCAGGGGATATGAAAGATGCCAGCGCCGAGTGCAGGTTCCCACATGCAAGGGAGGCTGGCACACCCCTGCTGAGCCACTCTGGCTCCATCAAACTATCGTCTGGAACAGAGACAGTTGTCTGAGCTGAGAAAAGGCACTGGCTTCTTCCCAGGGTGAGAATAACTGGGACAAGAAGGCATTCCATCCTCAGGCAGGAGCCCGAACACTGACTGGGCTCCAAAGACTTTCCTCCCCATCCAAACTGCAAAGGGACCAATCTTCAAAATCCCTTCTCTCCATTCAGCCCTAGGTCTGCTGTGATGGTCCTTACAGGCAACCCCCAAAACAAGACTGACCCAAAGCAGACAGCATGCATGGCTGGACAACCTCCCTCCAGGGATACAAGTGCAAAGCCTGGAAGAGTAAGGCAGAGGGCTGCACCCTCTCACTGCAGTACCCACACACAGACACACACACTATAAATCTCTTCCTACTCCCACCTGCCAGGCCGGACTGTTCCTCACTCACCACGCACCAGGATCCATCAACATCTCTCCCCCATAAGCCAACTCTACTGTAACTGCCTTTTCTCATCCACTATTGTAGCCAGGGATTAGAAGTAAAGATACCAGACTAAGCCTTTGCTGCAGATTAACCTGTATGTTGTCCTCAGTGACAACACAAGTGCCAGACATCTGTTCTTGCCCTGTGACAGGCATCAAACATGCTTCCCTGAATTGCTGTAAGACTTTCAGTGATATGCTATGAGACATATGAGGAAAAGCTGAGAGAATTGGGTTTGTTCAGCCCTCTGAGAAAAGAAGTCTTGGAGGAGACTTTATCACCACGTTCCTGTTTTTAAAGGGTATCTACAAAGAAGACAGACATTCCCTTTTTTACAAGGAAAAGACAAATAGTAATGGGTACCCGTTATTCCTGAGGAGATTCCAATTGGATACAAGGAAAACTTTTGATAAGAACAATCAAACATTAGAAAAAATCTCTGTAGGGAAATGGCGGAGTCCTCAATATTGGACACTTCTAAGATTCATCTGGGCAGGGTGCTGAGCCATCTTGTTTAGACCATACTTTTGCAAGGAAAGGTTGGACCAGATGATCCTTGAGGTCATTTCCAATCTGGTGTGCTATGACTCTATGACATGCTCCTCTGCTCAAAGTTTGCAAGCTGTCCCAGGGCCTTCTTGAGCTCCCAGTAAAAAAGCAAGGAAGCAGAAATATTTTGCTGTGTTCCTGCAAACTGGAAGGGAAAACTGCTACACAACATGCTGGTATTAGAGGAAAGATCAGCACCACAGAATCAGCTGCATCCTGAGAAGGGTAGCATTATGCCGCATGACCTCACGGGACTTTGCACACTCAATTGCCAAGCAGCACAGAAAGATTAACCACGTGGCAATGCCACACAGAGGAAGGATGCTCCCAGCCCAGGGAAGGCACAACCAAGCCCTAGTCTGCAGCCAAACTGTCCAGGTGCTCTGGCTTCTCGCCTCAAACCAGGAAACCCTTTGGCAGAGCTATGCACGTGGGAAGATGATGCCTGTGTAAGTGTTAAAGACAGGGCTGCTTTTGTTTACAGGCTTCTGGCAATGGCGCTGCACACCCCACATCCTCCTCCAGCCAGGAGCAAGCTCCAAGAAAGGAAATTACATGAGCCAGAAGGTTTGATGGAATGAGCCCATTGGGCGGCTTGAAGATAGCTATTAATGGAGAGCTTTCTCTAATTGCTTTTGTATAATCTGGGGCTGCTAGGCGGAACTGGGTAATAAATGAAATCCAATTACATTTTCTCTCAGTATTTATTTTATTAAGTAGAATTCATCAGCTGATGAAGGGCCCCTCGAGGTAATGGCTCATGACCTAGTGGAAGGCACTTTTTTATTACTATTATTTTCCCCACTCGAGGAAGCAGATAATTCAGTTCCCGAGTAAATGCAGATAGCTCCCCCTGCAATGTGGCAAGAGTGACAGTCCCACAACAGAGCGGATCTCACAAGATGCCCAGCACCCTCACTGTCTGTCCAAGTGGGATCCCTGCTCCAACTGCTGGAGCTCTAATGACCATAACATATAACTGAACCTCAGCTTCAGAGCATCAGCCAAAATGGAGATGGATCTACAGTGCACAGCTTGTATGGTGTGCTCCAGAGGGCTGCAGAAGGGATTAGTTCCATTGGGGATGCAGCAAGAATCTGTCTCGGTCCCGTGTCTGCTCTCCTGGAGATTGCACCAGTGCTGCTTTCCTAAGATGGGACTCCCATGTGGAATTCAGACTTTGGGCTCAGTACAGAACTGTGACTGAGCAGGTTGGTAACACTAGCAACCTGGATCAAACACACTGAGCCAGTTCATCCTTCTCCAGTACATCCGTGAGGACCAGCCTCCTGTTGCTCTGCAACATGACACGACATCAACCACCAGTTGCTGGTGCTTTGAGACTCAGTTTCTGGTAGTACAGACCCACCAGCTTCTTCCATGAATGCTTCCCAGTGAGGTTGCAAAAAGCACCAGTCTGACAGAGAGATGCCTAGCCAAGACTCATGTTACCATTTGCACAGTGATGCCAGCAGGCAAAGTGTGCCAGGGATGTCTGGTGCTAGCACTATTGCATGGGGCTCCAGCTGCCAAGCAGGGTCTGCTGGAAGCTGTGGTCTGTGCTGATTCACAGATCCTAAGCCCTGGTATGAAGTGCCTTTGTTTGGGGTGTGGGAGGCAGCAAAACCCAGTGTGGGTCAGGAGGGGTTGCTCTGAGCATATCCATTAGAGCACCGGTCAGCATCTCTCTGAAACAAGAGTGGCCATCACATCGCGTGTCTCTTCCTCCCTCTTCCTTCCGCATCAAAAAGCAACACTGGGGCTGGGTTTTTCCAAGTAATCATGGGGTTTGATGTACCACTGCTGCTCTTTCGCTGGAGCCCATAGAGAGAGCTTCTCCAGTGTGAGCAGGCAGGGTACCTTGGGGATCTTGTCATCACCTCCTGAGCTTTTCACCATCCCTCTTTCCATCTGAATTTTGACTGATATTCACTCCTCACTCCCAAACCCAGTGCTGACAACCGCGGCTTGCCCAGCTTTCCCTGCCATCTTGTCACACAAGCAATTTATCACCCGCCAGTGAGCGCTCATTACAGATGACAGACTTCAGTGTCCATTAATTAATGGGAAATACTTAGAGAGGCATATACACATGCACAAATCTGTCTGAGCAGTTTCCTATGGCACCTACTGTGGGCATATCCGCACACTGCAACAGCGAGCACAGGCTCCAGGAGTGGCAGCAGAGGTAGCCAGCAGCAGTCAGGCTCAAAACAAAGCAGATTCAATGCTACAGAGGAAAAAAACCAGCCATGGAGGTGATAGAGTGGCATGGTTTTATTCCTGAATTACTAAGAAACTACTCAGTTTAAGGGAACAAAAAAATTACAGTGATTCAAGAAGAGGAGGGCAAATGAGCCAGTTCCCAGCTGCCAAGGCTTTAGGGTGAAGTTTACATCAGGACCCTTCCAAAGGCCTTGCACGCTTTTCTGCTGCAAAGAATAGCTAATGCTTTGCCTAACCTTGCATGAAAGATGCGGCATTGTTGGTTGCTGTCCCCCTCAACCCTGCCACAGTTTCACCAAGGCAGGATAACCCAGTTGCCCCACACAGGAGCAAACCCAGGGGTGCAGAAGCTGCACTTCTACAGCCTTATACGTCCCAGGCACCAGCTAGCAGCACTGAATGAACGTCTGCCCAAGCCTTCACACCACTGGGTGAACTAAAAATAAATGAAGTAGGAGTTCACAGCAAGTCAGTGCCAGATTTAAGAAGTGCCACGTTTTGCTGCTTTGCTGCAGAAGCCAGGCACAGAGGGTGAAGAAAAGGGGTTTCAGAGGGATCTTCTGAAACTCAGCTAACTTTCTAATTTGGGAAGAAAATCTAAAACCAGTTTGAAAGGAGATCTAAACATCATGTCAAAAACCAGTGCTTGATCTTTTTCACAAGTAGGCTTTCACTTTGTTCTGCTGAGGCTCTTTGCCAAGCACAACACAGAAACACCAGCTATTCCCGTTGATCCAGTACTATTTTTCACCAAATAAGCCATTCATCTGAAATATTTTTGCCCAGCTTTTCTGTAGGAGAAGCTATCTGCTCATGGCAGCTCAGGATTTATGCTCAAATGAGCATTTGAGCTAACAGACAGACTAGATTCATAGTGAAATGCATCATCAATAAATCAGTCAATCACTTCTGCCCTCAGTGCAGAGCTTGAGTAACTACTCAGTGCTTCGTCAACCTTTACTCCAGCAAAGTCTAGGTAAGAGACCTCAGGATTTAGCCTATTGATTGCTTACTATTGTTTGTGATGCCCTGTGTGCATTAGACATGCTCCCTTCAAGCCCGATTAAATACCTGGCTTCAGGCATTGGGATTCAAAGGAAATTATCTTTTACAAACACAGGAATAGACAAGTCAGATTGTTTTGTGCAACTGTCCATTGTGCTGCAAACGTGACCTGAACTCTCTCCAGCTTGCTGCCAGGGAGGGTGGCACACAGCAGTGATGGCTCTCCCTAGGGCTGGCATAGCAAACCCCACAGCTGTAGCACTTTTTTGCTAGTTAAATACAATTATGGCTGTGGTTCCAGAGCCTCTGCAGCTCTCAGCTCCTCAGGTAGCATTTTGCTGTAACAATAGAATGACAGCTCTCTGGCAGCTTTGAGTAGCATCTCCAGCTCAAAGGCAGCCTTAATACCTCCAGTGATGTAAAGCCTTTCAGTTTTCACATTCGTTTGAAGTTAAGCTGATCTAACTTGGGTGAGTGGGCACAGACGGAGTTGCTCAACCAAAGCCAAAGCATCTCACAGCAGGGCTGCTGCAGATGGTCAGTAGCAAAGCTGATGTCCCTCCAGTTAAGGACTGATGCTTGTCCCACCACACACAATCCAGTATATTAAATCTATTAATATAGATGGACATAAGTGACAATCCTATCCCACCGAAGAGCAAGCCTGGGACACTTCCTGACCCTGCAACTGTAAACCAAAGGAATACATCAACCATCTGCAAAGCAGAATACCTTTTACTGGCCCTCTGAATGCTGCTCACCCTCTCCCAACACCTCCCTTGCTCTACCAAGGAGGCAGAAAGATTGATGTCACTAGCCTTCAGCCTCTAGATCCAAGCCTGATGTCTAAATGAAGCCAGGAGATGACCCAATAGAACCTAGAGCACATAAGCAGAGTGTTGAAAATTAAGCTGAAAAACAAAACTGCAACTAACTTTCTCACAGGAGTCACAGTGATCCTGCGATTTTCCCAAAGCAGCTCTGACTCCATGGTTGGGATGACAATAAGACCTCAGCCAGCCCAAGATAGGAGTCTGCTGCTTTCCACCTTTGGGAAGCTGGATCTGTCTATTCTGTGTCATACAGGTTTCAGCATTTTACCCATTGCTGGTGCAGAGATCAGCTCAGGGACACCACTACTTCTCCAAACACTTCCACCACAGGCTGAGCATAGCAAGGGAGGAAAGATGCTTAGAATCATAGAATCATTAAGGTTGGAAAAGACCGATAAGATCATCAAGTCCAACTGTTGACCCAACACCACCAGGTCCACTATATCATGTCGCAAAATGCCACGTCTATAAGTTTTTTCAATATCTCCATGGTTGGTGACTCTGCCACCTCCCTGGGCAGCCTCTTCCAATGCTTAATAATCCAGTGAATATTTTCCTTACACCCAAACTGAACTTCCCCTGGCATAACTTGAGGCCACTTTCTCTTTTCCCATTCCTTGTTCCTTGGGAGAAAAGATGGTCACTCACCTCAATAAAACCTCCTTTCTTGTAGTCATAGAAAGCAATAGGGTCTCCCCTCAGCCTCTTCTTCTCCAGACTAAGTAACCCCAGTTGCCTCAATTGCTCCTCATAAGACTTGTGGTCTAGACCCTTCACCAGTTTTGTTGCCCTTCTTTGGATGTGTTCTAGCACCTCAATGTCTTTCTTCTAGTGAGGGAACCAAAACCGAACACAGTAAGGACGATAAAGTCTCACTTTCTAAGGATGCTTCTATCTGCTGACACCACCAGCATACAGGGAAAAAACTTCAGCAACTAAAAGTCCGCAAAAAGTTTGGGATATCATCCATGAAATCAGTATGAAGGGTGAGTGTCAAGAGGATGGAGCCAGACTCTTCTCAGTGGTGCCCACTGACAGGACGGGGGACAAGGAGCATGAACTGGAACACAGGAGGTTCCATCAGAACATGAGGAAAAAATGCTTTATTTTAAGGGTGATAGAGCAATGGAATAGGCTGCCCAGAGATGTTGCAGAGTTTCCTTCTCAGGAGGCTTTCAAAACTCACCTGGATGTGTTCCTGTGCAACCTGGTCTAGGGGAACCCGTTTTAGCAGGGGGATCGGACTAGGTGATGTCCAGGGGTCCCTTCCAACCCCTACCATTCTGTGATTCTTCAGCAAAAAGCAGCCTGCAGAAACACCAAGCAGCTTTGGGGGGGGAAACAAACAACACAAAATAAAGCATTTACAGCATCCAAAACCAGACCACCAGCCATTCCCCTGACCCCACAACAGACCCATGCATCAAATATGGCATATTGATTCCCAGGCTTCACCCGCGCATCCCACTGTATGGCAAGCTGATTTCTGACACTAGTCCCACCTCCTGCTTTGTTTTATTTCTGCCACCTGGTGCCTAACCTCCTCCTCTCCTCTGGGTACCTTTCCTGCTGCTGTTTGTTCCTGTTCTTTACAGCTCTGCCTGCTGTCACTCACGCAACCTTGTCTAGCTGGTAATTTGTGGCAATAAAGTGTCACTGTGGGCAAAATATACAGTGTCGCAGTGGCATATAAATCTCTGATCCATAAATTGCGTTGGCCCCCACGTGCATGCTCCTCCTTTTCGATGCAAAGTGCAACAATTTAGGACAGGGTGAAGAAAAGAAGAGCTGGTAATACACGATCTTACTGAAGGGCAGCACTGAACTGTCCTCATTAGGCACTGTTACAAAGGCTGAGGGGCTGGCAAGTGCTGTAAATTGTCCTGGAGACATGGGGCCTCAGTGGAGGCTTCCTAGGGCTATCCAGAGCTTACAAAAAGTTATCCTACAGGGAATTAAAATACAATAGACATTGCTAGGAGGCGCCATCAACACTGCAGTCTCCTTCCCCTCTGAACAGTCTTGCCTGGTGCTGAGCACATGTGACTCTAGCAGTACCATGGCCATGCAAGGGTTCCAGGTGTGCACAGCTGAGCCCATCACTCCAATTTCCACCCAGATGTGGAATCCTGCCTATCTCCATCACAGCTGAACAGCTTCTCTAGCAGACCCCCAGCAACACCTACACCCTTCAGGCATTAAGGGGGATCACAAGAAAGCAGGTCTGCATCCTTACCCCTCTCCATCTGATAAAGCAAGTCCCCATTTTACACACCAGTATGGCCACCTCCAGGCTTACAATAGTTCCCCACGGCTCAGAGCCAGGACTTAAGCGAGGCAGCTCCCATCCCAGGCAAATGCATCCCACATCTGTGGTCCCATGATCCCTAGTTCCACTGTGCAGAGCACTGGGCATCCACCACCATGGTCCTCCAGGAGCCACAAGACCCACAGCAGCTGTGACACCACCTGAAATGGTTTCAGAGGCAGTACAGTCCCTCTTGGTGATGGCTATTTCTTTTAATTGGAAAAAACACTAATTGCCTCTCTCAGAGCCCTCATTTACTGAATGATCATTGTGGTCACTCTGTAGCTCAGCATTCCAGGCCAGCTGTAAAAAGTCACCTTGAGCACTACTGCTGCTGCCCTCCTGAGCCATGGCTCCTGTGCCAGACCCAGCAGACAGTCCCTCTCCTACATCCACAGTACTTGTCATGTTGTGGTCTCATCCACCACCTGTCACAAAGGACAGCTTGAAGCCTTTCATTAAAGCCTTTTCCTGACACTGACATCTTTTCTAACATCTATGTCCCACCTGAGCAGCTAAGTCACACTCCTGTGAATATAAACAAACAGGGGAAAGTGCATTCACTAGACAGATAGCTTGGGGAAGTGTCATCACCCACTGAAAGCCCATATGTGGTTTTGTAACAAAGGTATTTGCTTCCTGTCTGGCCCACTCGTCAGAGGAATATACGAGCAAAGCTAAGCAGCACCCTGGAGACAGACTAAAACCAAGCAAAGAACAAGGGATGCTTGGAGCGTTCTGTAGGAGCTGTGCAGACGAACACATTATCAATACCCTGGGGAGGAGAAACCTCCTCTCTCTCAGGCGTGGGAATGGCAGGCAGCCAGAAGGCATCATGCAACTATCCTGCATCCAATCAAGAGGATGTGTTAAAAAGAAACAAACAAAAAGTAAGATCTTAGTGCTCAAACCTGCCTATGGACAACTGCTTCCCTCTCACAGTGCCAATCTACTGAAGCCTGGGGAGGGAGAGCACTTACTGTGAAATCTCCAGCCCACTGCCATGGGGTGGTACAGGGCTTGGCCACAGGGAGACCCACCCCATACCAGCATGGGTCCTAGCAGGCAGTGAGCTCTTCATGAGCTAGCTGCCTGCCCTGGTAGCAAAGAGGCCAACAGCATACACAGCAACACAGCAAGCAGATCATGCGGCATTTGGACCACATCAAGACACTGCTTCTAGTTTTGGGAGCCCCAAGACGTTGAGACCTGGAAGTGTTAACAGTTGGACCTGATGATCTGAAAGATCTCTTGCAACCAAAATAATTCTACAATTCTATGCTGATCAAGTGGAGCAAATTCAGCAGAGGCCACTGAGTTGGCCAGGGGAGTTGCAGAGAAGACTGAGTCAGGCTCTTTGCAGCAACACACAGCAAGAGGATGAGACATGCTAGGAAGCAGCTCAAACAAAAGTTTCCCACCAAATGCAAGGAGAAACTTTTTGGCTCTCAAAAGCCCATCAGCACTAGAACAGTGCCTCAAACAGCCTACGCACTTTCCACACACAGGGGCTTTCAGGAGCAGGCTGGATAAAGGCCTGAGCAACCATGTCCAATCTCAGCCTTCTGCTCAGTGCAAAGTCTCTGCTGGACTTGAGACCTCTGAGGCTCAGACCTGATGGTTTTACAAGTCTGTTGTGGAAAACTGGCTGCACTGTCATATGAGGCTACTGCTTCCTAGGATCATAACTGAGCAAAACACAGTTTAGCTCCTTTAACCACAACATTCAAGGACAGGTAGAATGAAGGCTTTGCCCTTCACTCAGTCCCAGTTTCATGACTATTGGGAAAAAACAAAGTATGGAAGGAAATGAAGAGCAAACCTACCGTATGGGAACAGGCACTCCTTCATGCCAGAAACTGAACTTGGTGTTGATAACCCATTTTACCCCACCCTTTCCATCATCCCCTCAAAAATGATACTTTTACTGAAGATATATGTTCACATACATCTCAAGACCTGTGCTAAATTGGTCTGAGAAACAACTCCAAACATGCATTTTCTATGGCTGGTACTGATTCAAATATCCTTGGTATCATTTGATGAAAGAGCAAAACACATGAGAGCAGTGGCTGCATGTTGCTGCTTTGGAGTTTTAGGGTGAACAATATGAAAAATCTCTTTGCTGATAGGGTGGCACAGCTGAGGACCAGGTACCCTAGCAGATGGAGGATGTCCATGCTTAAGCTGTGAACACTCAGCTAAACAGACGCACTGATTTGATGCGGCACTGGTGGCAGTTCTACTCTGGAGACCTCTGAAAAACCTATGGATCTGTGAAGATGCAAGAACAAGACAAGGTCAGCCGCTACCTTGGTCATCCACTCTACAAACAGCATAAAGACCTCTCAGCTACTTCATTTTTCCCACCTAAAAAGCATGTTCCTACTTGGAGGAAGGTCAAAGCCCACCAAGAAGTAGTACCAGTGTGGGCTGTACCTGGAGGGGATGCACCTAAACCAGAATACATGCTCCCTTTGGGAGCAAACCTGGACAGAAGGTAGAACAGATTACTTCAGACCCAAACACTCCTGAACATTCAAAAACCACATAACCAAGCAAGAGTAGCAGAGCTTTGGCAAGACATCTGTCCATCTATAAACAGAGCTCAACTGTGGGTCATTACTGCAGGGCTTTGAGCATTTGGGGAGAGTATTCTGTACCCCTTTGCTGTCAAGTTCTAGGCAGCACAGATAATGGGCTTGAATTGATCCAGCTCAAGTATTACTAAACTTCCTACCACCATGACAGCATGCCAGCCTCAAACAGGACAAGAGAGCATGTATCTGTTCAGAGCCCACCACAACGAACAGGCAGAAAATTGCTTTAGTCTTTTAAAAAACAGGTGCTTTTTGCAGATTTGTAGATCAATCTACAATGCATTTTAGAGGTTTAAGAAAGTCGATAGAAACAAGATATATCACTGCTGCACTAGAACCCAAGAAGTTGTATTTCTATTTACAGTGCTACTAGCACTTCAACTGAGGGCTCATTGTTCTGCTGCTCCCTGCCATGATTCCACATCACTACTTCTCCAGTAGCAAAGTGAGGGGAAGAGGCTCCGTCTGCTGCTGCAGTTCACAATCCCATAGGTCTTACCAGGACAACTTAGCTGTGGGACTTATTTGGGATCTGAGATTTACTTAAAGTGTCATCACTACACCTCATGCCTTGTATGCAGCAACAGGACACAGAGACTGCTGGCAGTGGCCAGCCTCACCTGCCACAAACTGGAGCTTATCTTCTCAGGTCTCCATCCATGTGGGCTCAGGACAAAAGCTCACTCAAGTCTCTTGGGATGCTCCAGGCAGTGCTGAGATGATCCTTCAGGATTTGTTGCTCAGCCTGGTGCTTGCTGCAGAACTGCACATCAGTCTGCCCTCTGCTATCTCATCCCTAGTGATGTGACAAACATGTCCTTTCCTGCAGACATGTCTGCCATGTACCCACCATACCTCTTACACCATCATGGTATGACTTAGCGAGGCACTGCTGAACCCCCTTGCAGGCCCTCTGTTCCACCACAGAGCAATACACTAATGATCAGTTTTTCTCTCCCTTTTTAGTTACTACCAAGTGAGCCACATGGCATCTTAGCAAATCAGACCTAAATCATGCTTGCCCCTCCCCTAGATCCTGTGTAATGTGTCAGCCATTAAACACGCAACTAGCCTATATTTACAAATCTATAAATCTGCTCTCACTGGCCATCCATTGCCCATGGGCAGGACCACTTACCTCCCTCCAATGAAGCCTGTTCCAGTGACCACCAGGAAGCAGATCCCACTGGAATCAGCCACATCCATTTCTCAGCCTCTATGAGGCACAAAAAGCATTTCTGGCTTCCACCTTCTGCCTCAGAGGGGGAAGCATAATGTGTGTATCTGGACCGGAAAGAGCTGGCTGCACTTCCTTTGAAGAGGCAAGGCCCCTATGCTGTGGGACATCGTTCTGCACCAGAGACCATACCAGGCTGCAACATGGGAAGCATAAAATGGCTTTCTACCCTCCCTACAAGACTAAAACTTGTGCAAATGCCTGCCACACATCCCACTTAAACCCCATCAACAGATGCTCCCTTTGGGAGCAAACCTGGGCAAAGAACCATGATACACAGGGAAGGGACCAGCAGCTGAGACACCAAGACTGGTAGGAGTACCAGCCTGCTGCTGCTTCTCCATTTCCCTTCCCAGCTCTCTGCCAGGCTCAAGTCACTCCAACAGCACATCAATGGTGCTCGGCTTTTATTCCTCCACTGCAGCATACAAGCAGGCACCAGGGGATGTATCATTCAGCAAAGCCAAGGAAGAAACAAGCAGCATTAACTATTAGCATGTGTGTACGGAGACCCCTCAAACTCTTATTTTCCCTTGCTCCCTTATGCTTTGCTCTGGGCCACTAAATCCAATTCAGCAGTGCTCAGAGCTTATACCAAAGCTGCGACACATTTGTCAGATCCCTGACTAGACCCATGGCTGATTTTACCATGCTAATTTATCTCATCTTATTATATTGCTTTCATTTTATCCTCCTGGATCCCATTACTGCCAGTGTACCTTGTAGCTAGCATGGAACAGTAATTGGTATTATTAGCGACGTACACTCCTTGAGCTGCTCTGTTTGCAGAGCTGTGAAGAGTCCCATGGGTGGGCCGGTCCGCACTGAGGATGGGGAGGGAAGGGATCCTTATCCCATATCACTCCACAGATCCAACCACTGGGCAATGCCAAGGGCAGGGTTTTGCTGCTGCAGAGTGTCTCTGCATGCCCAGACCCCAGTCCATTCCTGACTGCAGCTCTGTCAGGTGCTGCTAACCCCAAGGTCTCTTAACCCTGAGCTTTTAACTTCAGAGCCTGCACTCAGCCTTGCACACAGGGAGCTCTTCCATCCTTGTCTGTGGCTTGGACTATACAGGACTCCACTGATCCAGAGTGAAAGGGTCTGCAAAACACCCCTGGGAAGCATGGTGTAGGGGCAGATGGCAAGGGAGCTGCAGAAGGAAAGTTTGTGACACTTCATGATATTTTAGCCAGTAGTTTATACTCTTCAGAGTAAGCTATTGCTTTTCCAACATCAATAGTATTAAAGCCATGCAGTTTTAGCTAAGTGGAAGGCTGTACTAGTCAAATAATGACAATTCCCACTTAAGATGTCCTTGCTTGGCATTTAGAGACTTGTTAAGTTTTAATTAATCATTTTCATTTCTCAAGCACAGCACCAGCAAGCACTGGCTTCCCCAACACAGCTCCTCAGGGTCTGCAGCCACAAATGTGGCAACCCTCTCCTCAGGCCCTATTCCTGCTCCACTAGGGTGCCCATGACTTAAAGAAGATGATATCAAGCCTCTCCTCAAGCAACACTGTGATATCATAGAATTATAGAATCATAGAATGGCCAGGTTGGAAGGGACCCTAAAGATCATCTAGTTCCAACCTCCCCGCACTGAGCAGGGATGCCAATCACTAGCTCAATCACAATCAATCATAGCTCCATACAAAGCACATATGCAACAAGTCTCAGAGGTGGGACAACCCCTTGAAAATGGTGGCAGTCTCCTGAGGGGATACAGCCCTCTTCAGCAGAGCAAAGCCCAGGGAAGCTCATCACATCCATGAAACTGCAGCTACAAGTGCAGGGATGTAAAATGAGTATGTAGCAGGTCTGAGAGCCTGAAGTTGAGCTTATCTGTGAAACATCGCACCTTACCTGCCACCACAAAGCAGGGCTGTATGACACTTACCTGCTCAGAATACTTCATCCACCATGGGACCTCTGCTACTCCAGTTAGAACACACACCCCCAGAGCTGACCTGAGGGCTTTCAGGCAGGAGGGCTCTCTATGGAGAAGCCTCCTGCGTGCATTTTCCAAGCTGTTCATCCCAACCTGGACCCCTACAACCTAAATAACCACTGTCACCATCCACCCTCTTTCCACAGCAGCCATGGGGCTGCTCACACACCAAAGCCAGGAGCAGCCTTTTGCCACACTATAAAAAACACCATCCTAGCCAAAAGGACCTGCAGCTCCACCACAGCCAGGTGGCCCAGAGCACACCAACCAAGGACAAACTGGGTGAGCAAGCATTTTAACCCACCTCTTACCTCTCCACAAGTCCAGAGTCCTTGGGGCGTCCCCAATTTTTCATCAACTTCTGGGGGGTTCTTCTGGCTGCTTGACCAACCCTCGCCACTCAGATCTGGGATTTTCTTCAACAAAACAGAGGAGACAACCTGTCAGGTTACCAAGTAGAGTTCTGCCATCGCTTTGGGTTTAGGAAAAAAAAAAAAAGAGGGAAGGGGGCATCTGTTGTTCAGCCCTTACAGCTGGTGGTAACCAATGTAAATACAAAACTAGCTCAGATGAAGAGCCCTCCCACATGAGTGTTGCAGTCCAGCCTCAGAGCACGCATTTGCTTAATTATTTTGATTTAGAGACATGAAAGGGGAGAAGGGAAAGAAATACGGCAGCTTGGGGCATCTCTGATCTTCTTTAAAGTCAGACAGAAATGCTCCCCAGCCAAAGCAGCATAGCAGCATGAAAATTTCAGCCCAGCACCAAGGCATTTGCCCACAAGGTCTTGCGCTGCCTGAGCCCTAATCCTGCAAAGCCTCACGCATGTGGTAAAACTGTGCAGGGAGAGGCCAATCCGACTGAACCCAGGAGTGTGAAGAGGAAAGCATGCATGTATGGCTTTGCAGCACTGACACTGAGGACTGGAAATGGGAGGGAGACTTTCTGTGCTATGTCTTGACATACTGAGATGGAGTCTGAGGCTTTACTGCAACCAGTGGTGCCTTCAGTTATAGCAACAAATATGCTTTTTATGTTAGACAAACAAATTATTAGTCAAGATCTCAGCTCATTATCTAGCTCCTGTGGCTGAGATTGTGCTGTTCCCCACCCCCTTTTTTAAATGCTCTGAGGAGGGAAAAAATGCTCTTATGGTTATTAAAAATTTTATTAAAAATTAAAAACAGGAGCCAAATTCCACTGGCAGGAGAGAAGTCTAGGAGTCACTCCTGTGGAGATGCTTTCCCAAGGGTGACAGTGAATCTAAGCCTAGAACACCATATGCTTTAATTAGCTCCTGACCCTGAGCTGATGAGCTTTGCCAGAGCCCTTGCCAGGGCCCATCCAAAGCCCAGGTGAATCAGCAGAGGAATGCTACAGAAACCTAAACTACAACTTCACTAAATAAATAAATAAATAAACCACCCATCCCCAAGCTCCAGTGGTTGCCTGATGGAGAAATCCTCATTTGCAAGGCATTGGGAAATAATTACAAAGTTTTCCCAGAGCTTAAAAGCAGGGAAGCAGACTGTTTGTCTTTCCGGCAGCCACGGTGTGCTGTAATTTATCATGCTTGTCAGGTGTCAGCCACTCAGAAATTTAACTCCAGCTGCCCCAAGCCCAACACCTCTAATGCCCCATCACTCAGGTGCGGCCCTGCCAGGCACCCCAGAGCTGACAAGCAATTGGCAAGGAGGGGAGAGGCCTCCTCCCCACCAAGCTTCCTCTTGATCTGCAATGCCAATTTAACTTCTTAAAAGTTTATTTCATTTTTCTGATTGCTTTTTCTACCCACAGATGAAGTGGAACAGAGGAGAGCAGGCTACAGCAAGCAGCAATACTATCTGCCAGAGATCCACCTGAGCTGTCACCCTAGCTGGACAGTGATATGACAAGAGAGATAGGTTTAGCAGCAAGCATCTTTGGGAAGGTTATTGCAACATTCTGTGCTCAAGCTGTAAGGACGTGGCTCTCACACGGACAGTGTACTACGCTCAGTACAAAGTGAAAAACCCCAATGCTTTTGCTGAGAGATGTCCCTTAAACCTGCTTATACAGAAAAGACTGTCACCCTGTCCTAATGGGATGAGTCAGCTAGCTCTCCCACAGCTTCAGCAGCCCAGCTTTTCCCATGGAAGTGAAAGCTTAAGGCCCCCAAATTGAGGTCAAATTGGGTTTGGGAGGCATTCAGCAAGCCCAAAGCAGGTTGCCAGCTGAAGGACCTGGCTCAGGGCACTGAGCGAGCTGGAAGATCTGTGAGCTAGACTGTCCTCAAAGCAGGGGACAGCCTTGAACACAACTCGGGTAAGCTCATGTATGGAACAAACATCACAACCCTTAGTGCAGGGATGAGTACTGGGGCCAGATCCCTGCTTGGAGGGCTTGTACCAGTCCTGAGCTCACCCCGCATCACCAGGCTGTGAGGTCCCAGCAATGCTACAGTCAGAACACTTCATCAACATGACACCTGCTTTCTAAGGCCTGGCTGGGCTGCCCTCCAGAAATACTCTCGTTTTGGCCATCTCTATAGCAACAAGCTGAGTCATAAGGAACCTGCAAAACCCTGACAGAAGTCCAGCACCCATTGTATGCTGCATGTCGCACATGATGCATCTACACACTACAGCAAGAGCTAAGAGATAACTGAACCATTTCTTGGGAGGAGAAAAAAAAAAAAGTCAGCCAAACATCACCATTTGCCAAAACCAGAACAAGTCAGGACTACAGTGATCAGGGATCAATAACTTTTACTTGTACCAAGGGAAGGAGCTCAGCAGCAGCATCACATCCCATGCAAGAGCTGGAACATAGATTCTGCACTCACGTGCTCAAAGCAGCACAGTTATTGCTGTGGGTACAGGGTAGTCACTATCTCCCCACACATGCGATATATAAGACCCCCACACAGTAGCATTTTCCAGAGGATTACAACTTGGCACAGGGAAGGTGGATTTTTGTGGCACCAACACCAAGGAGATTCCTGACACCTGGCTGCAATCTTCCCCCAAAACTAGCAGACCTTGTCTTGCTGTACAAAGATCCTAGAGTTTCTTCAGCACAGGAAGATGTTTTCTTGGGGTTTTTTTTGTGTGTGCTTTGGGGTTTTGTTTGTTTATTTTGTTGGGTTTGGTTTGTTTTGGTTTGGGACGCTGGAGGGCTTTTCTTTGTTTTTTTCTTGTTTCTTTTCTAAGCTATGGATAAACTAATGCCTTTTTCTCCCTAAAACTGTGTTTTGAGAGCAGCTTAAAACCCTCTTTGCTAAAATTTAAAAAAAAAATTCAGCCGGAGGCAGAGACGTGAAGTTTCAGTCCAAATGGTTAAAGGCTGGCATAGTTTCAAGCAACTGAAGACAGGGTCTTATAATCAGAAGTGTCAGGCAACCTTAATTATATTATTTCCTGAAGGAAATAGTTTTCCCTGTTGAAGTCCAGAAGTTATTAAAAAAGTTGACCTCACTGGAACCAATCAAGATGGAGACAAGAAGCCTGTGATGGATTTTTAAGGCAGGCAACTTCAAGCATCTCTCTTTTGGGGGATCCACAATTTTAGAACAGGTGTTCCTGGACACGCCTGGCCCTGTGACAGCCTTGTGGTCAGGAACCAGGATGCAGAGCCCCCACCACCCATCCTCTCAAAGCCCCGTAGGCAGGGGTACATGGAAGCCCCATGGGCCCAAGGAGGGTTCTTGCCTGCACCCAGATCAATGGCTTTGCCAAGGTAAGCAAACAAAAACAGCCAGCTACTTTGTAGCTGCCAGGAGCACATAGGCTTTTTGTCTATCACTTCCCCAGCACCCATAAACAGAAGTGACAGCAGCTTTATTTAGGACTTCTTCCAGTTAAAAGGGGATGGAAGAAAAGTGAACAGCGAAACTGTAGTTCAGCAAAGGCAGAGGGGGAGGAACATGGAGGCATAACTCAGGCTGTGCGAAGCCTGAAGCAGCCTGGGCTGGTAGCAGCCCTTGCATTCCCAAAACTAGCACCTTCTCATCCCCATCAGTGCACACTCCTTCTCTGCCCTTACAAGTGAAGAAACGCTATCTCACGTGCCCCTGTCTCCTGCTGCCTATCAAGTACCCAGTACTAGCAAAGAAGCTCAAGTTCCTGAATGAAGTAAAGGTGGAATAATTGTCTCCTTTCCTCCAGAAAGTGGTTAAAAAGGCCCCAGATAAACCAGAAGAGAAAGTCACCTCTTCCACACACCTATACAAAGCTTGTACTTGTAGCAGCAAGAGCAGCCCCAAACTTCTTCTCTATAAAAAGTGTGGAAAAAGTAAAAAAACAGGAGAGAAGATAAAGTCTGCTCTGCAAGAAGGTTCAGCATCCAGCGAAGCTAGACACACAAAAAGATGTTGGGATCAGTAGC
>VWZO01010221.1:0-43368 GCA_013396975.1 Bucco capensis
CAAAATATTTCCTAGTTCCCTGTTGTGCTTTCTGGTAGGCGAGAAAGGGTGCATGGCCCAGTGGTCAGGCATCAGACTGAGACTCTGGAGATTGAAGCTCACTTCCATGATGACTGTGAAGTTCTTGCATTTTTTCTCCACCTGTATGCAACAATAGCTTCCTTGCGCTACCAAATGTTATTTCAAGGGCAACTACTAAAAAAAGACTACTAGAAAATTCTGCACCTCCTCCACAGCACAGAAAGCTCCTGCTTTTCTAACAAACCATCGTGAGTACACTCTCAGGACAAGAGAAAGAGATGTCTGAGGCCTAAGTGATATTCTGCATGGCATTTCACAGCAACAAAAAAGAAGAGGTATGAGAAACCATAGCTTGAATGTGAGGATTCAGAAGGTCTTGCTTATATGTTACAACTCACAAAAAATACTTTAAGTCACTTATCTGAGATTTGGATCCTATTTTGGAAGGCAAACTAGTATTACAAAGCTCTTTTAGATACTGCTCATTAGTATCAAAATGAAATATGAAAAGCACTTTCTGTTAAATTCAGGATCTGGACAAGTCTTACATATGTACCCTAAATAAAGTAAAATGGTATTGCAACAGCTAGAAATAAAAGTGTTAATAATTAAAATAAAAATAAATTGTTTTTACTGCACTAATGTATGTTTAATCCTTCTTAAAATAAACTTTCAAAATAACATCATCACAATTAAATTACCTCCAAATCTTTCAATGGGAGTAGGTAATCCAGCTGTCAGCTGGGACTCTCATCTCCCAGAACACTTTTAGTTTTCTTGGTGCAAATATTCTTACCTTTTCAGCAGAAGGTTCTGAGGCTGTAGCAAAGATCATAAAACCCACAAAATTTCTATGCTACTGTTTATGATAGGCAGCATCTACCAGGGAAGGGGCGGTGGGTGGAGATATATCTAGACATGGTTGCTTTCTCTTTGAAATTTCACTTTTTCTTTTTAATAAACACTACAGAAAACCTATATCAGTCTCAGGACAGTCTTTTCCCCTACCTCCAAAAAATTTCCCTGTGCCACCTTAGTCATTGCCATTTTTGTCAGATCCCAGCAAATTACCAGTTGGTGGTATCACTGTTCTACCCTGAGCTGTATTTTAATTAGTTGGAGCATTGAGAAAAGATTATTGTACAAATATTGGCAAACCTTCAAACAAGAATACATGCTGTCCATTTTATTCACAATGAAAAAGCTCTTAAAGAGATTTTGATAAAGATTTGCCTCCTGCTTGCAGCCCACATTCGTAATGTTTATATAAGTGGGGGATATAAATCTTTTTCAAATGAACCCCACAGTTTTTAAACCAGCCTTGTTATAAACTGCCTGTTTCCGTTTTGCCTGCCTAAGCAAGCAATGCAGGGCCTGCCCGGGATAGACTGGAACTAATTTAATATGCTCCAGGTTTAATCCCTATCCTCCCGGCTTTTACTGGCAGCTTTTACACAGAGGACTACCGCTGACTTTAACAATGATTCATGGGTTAAGTGGGTTTTGATTTGTTTTTCCACATCAGAAAATATGCAACAGAAATGCCACCAAATGCATTTTAATAAAACACGATTGAGTCAGAGCCAGATTGAAAAAAGTAGTAATTATTATATTTCGACACAAGACTGTTTCTCTGTGCTTCACGGTGCTTTCACTTTATAAGGTGAATTATTAGCTCGCTTTATGCAAAAGAAAAGTCCATAGACCTCTCCATTGGGGTCAGAGGGAAGGCAGCACACACCCCCGGACAACAACATACTGGATCACAGGACCTGTATCTATTATTAAAAGCACTACAGCGCGGGACAAACAAAATCACCAGTTATCGCCCAGCCCGAGGCGCCACTACCGGTTCGTCCCGGGCCGGGGGCAGCGGCGGGGCTGAACCAGGCGCTGAGGGCCGGGCCCGGGCCAGCGACGAGTCCCTGCAGGCGGCAGTGTTGGAGCGCGGGAGAGAGGAGAGCAGCCGCCGGGAAACCTGATCCAGGCTGAACTGCAGCCTTGTGTGGCAATTACCCGAACATCATGAAAATTCTGCTACGTTACGAGTGCGAACATGCTTCTTTCTTCCTCTCTTTTTTATTTCTATTTTAAATTTCTTAAATTCGCTGGTGAAAACGTGTTTATTAACACCAAAACTGAAAAAGGGACAGCATTTATAGAAGTAAATGTTTATTTTTACATAACATAGCAGAATCACTGACGCAGAGCCCATATAGATACAATTTTGCAGTCACCCTCTCATCTACCAAATTCCTTGCTCATTTACATAAACCAGATGTTTCTTCGACAAAACAAATTCCTCAAAGAAAGAACAGAAGTCGCAATATCCTTCATGTCTGAAATGAAAGACGATGTGAATACAGGGCTGAAACATTCCATTACCCACTAAAGGCGAACACATACGTTGTGTAACAGTTTTCTTCTACTTAGCAGAAATTTTGGGAGGCCTTAGGAGATCCTTGGCAGAAGTGTTAGAAAAGGAAATTGAAGCTACTTACATTATATTCACTGCCTATTCACTGCCTCTTCCTCTTGGGGAAGCCAGCTAAATTTCTTTGCCAGATCTTGACACTCAGACTAGTCCATCAAGCAGACAAATATTCCAAAAAAAGTGATCCGTATTCCTCATTCCTGCAGGAGAACTGGCTCCTAGAATCCTTCTTCCCAGTACCCAATTCCCAGAGGATTATGAAAGGAACAAGAAGAACCTCTTGGTACACATGGATGAAGTGAAGGACATGGGGAATACATATTTGCTGTTACCAAAACAAGAAACGATAATCAGAAATATTTGCTAAAATCTCTCAGTTACTCCTAATTCTTACTTCTTTACCACAAACCAACCTGCTAAATTTCTAGATTACTAGAGGAACAGCAGCATTTTACATTCAAACTGAAAGGCTGAAGATGCCTGAAAACTATACCCAGCTAATGTAACATCTGCCAAATTGTTCCAAATACATGGATCTACCAGCTTCCGGTGTGGACCTATCAAAATCCTGGTAAGAAGGGCAAATCCCTACCTTGAATGGCACAGCAACAGAAAATTCACAGTAAGAGCAAAACACTGAGTCAAAGAATAACTAGTAGGTAACTGAACAACAAACAACTAGCCAATAACAGCCAAACATCAGGATAAGACTGAGGGTGTGCTATAAACGCCAATACTTTATGCTGTTCTCTGCAAAGAGTGCAAGGTTGGCCATGAAATTTAGGACAGGCTCTGAAGCTGCAGCTATGAATACAGAAAACACACAGCAAAGGCAACTTCGATGATGGCAGTGGCAAAACTATGAAGAAAAGTCCTTTCTTCATTTGAGAATTTTTTTTGGGACTACTGTGATGTCCAGACTCACCCAGTATCCTGAGACTGAGGTATCAGTGGGATTTTCAAGAGCTGACCTAGCTTTTGAGCCGTAAGCAGCCGTCCTTGGGAACAGCACATCCATTTTCTTTTCTTAGCCCTTTTCTTCAGTGCAGGCTAGCAAATACTGAGCCAACTGCAAAACAACTGAGAATTGTTCCTAAAAGACCACTCCACTCTTTCTCATCCTTGAATTTGGTCACATGTTTCACTGGACCCCAATCTCACCTAAAAATATCATGAACTTTGAAGATAAGGTTATAAAATTTCAATGTCCAACCACTTGAGAAATCTATATGGCAACTTTGTAAAGTGAAATTGAAACAAAACACCCAGAATTATTACACTTAACCTTTACTATTGGTCTTTTCCGGGGACACTGTGCCCCTAAAGGGCTGTATAGCCCTAACACGACAGCCATGTTTCCCTCTCCTGACAACAGCAGGGCACTGCCACAAAGTCCACAGCTCTCACACCCAAACACTCATGCACTCATGTCACTGGGAAGAGTCTCACAAACTACTCCGAAAACAGCCACGTCCACAAAATCTATATTGGGTGTTTCAAAATCCTCTGTACTTAAGCCCTAACTTTCTGGCAAGATTGATTACATTAACATGATCACATATAAAAGGATAAACATCTATCCACATACTGAGCCTCCTCTAAATTCAGTCAGAAAAACTTACATGTATAACTGGGGAAAAAGTTAAAAGACTATTTTGGCTGAATCCTTCCAGTTCTGTAGGCTGCAACCAGTAGCAAGCTTTCAAAAATCACTCCTTCAAAATCACACTTTCTCAACTTACAAAATTCTCTCCACGTAAAATAACATGACATTGTCTTATGCTGACAGAAATCTAACTCAGTCTAGAACAAGTTTCCTCCCAAACCTTATTATGTAAATAAATAAATGAATAAACAGCATGACTGGTTCACCATTTCAATGTTACATAAACAGAGCAATTCTAAGCCAGCATTTATGTTGCCTTCTTTTTTTTGTTTTAAAACTAAGGGGAAAAAATAAACCTCTCACAGTATCTATCAAGAAGATCACTTATGTAGTTCATTCCCAACACTCATCAGTAATACATACTGATTTCCAGCAGAAGTTCATTTTACACATTGGATAGCACATGGAATGGCTGAACCCAGGCTCATAGCTACATAATTAAAGTCAGTGTTTTCATGTTAGAGCAAGGATCAGACTGACAGCATGGTGAAGCAAAAGCCCTTATCTACATAACAAAGTATGCAAAAGCTCAAGAGGTTAGAGGGCAGCCCAAGCTCCCTTCCTACTCAATCTCTGCCAATTTAGCATCAATTAGACCCCTAGGAACCAGGTTGATATTCTCAACTTACATGAACAGCTATGGTGTAACAGTGCTTTTAAACTAATGTCCTAAAACTACAACATTTTCTTGCCTATAGTTTATTAAAAGAAGTGTCAAACTGATTCTTCCAATCATGTGTCTGATGTTTCTCAAGGAATTGGTAGTGATCATTGCCTGACTGAAATATCTGTGACACACTGCTTTATCTTTTAAATAAAGATGTAATTTGCCAGCTCCAAAATTGAATTCATAGTGTCAAGACTACTACTACTACTACTACTACTGTTGGTGGAATTTTAGTATTATTTCCACCAGGTCTCCAACTTTCCAGAACTTAAACTTTTATATTTAAAGCTAACAGCTCATGAAGAGTAAACCTCTCTCAAGATACTATACAGAAACTTTTTTTAAAATCACTTTGCAAAATATGAACAGCTGAAAAAAATTAAAACATCAAGTCAATTTTCCAGATAGTACATAAATGTTGTCTAAAATGTATATTTTCTTCATAATAAGCTGTAGATGTGTGAGGAACTGAAGAAGAAACTTCAGATTATTTTTCCGCAATAGATTTTTGTTAGAATGGTTCTCCTGGTCTGTGTAACATCCTTTGCTTCTCAGTCTTCCACGCCTGCTACATTATTTAGCTGGTAGACTGGTGAATTATGAGGTTATGAATAACATGGTGTTCAGTATTTATATGAAGACTACACTTAAAATGTTCTTTTGGATGACATGCAAAAGCAGTTTGCTTCTCCACAAAAAACTAAAAGCACATGCTGAAACAGGCATGGAAGTATATGAGATGACATCTACCAGCAGTGTAGAGCACTTGGACGCTTTGCAATGGGTGGGGAAAAGTTGGGGAGACCAGCAATTAGAAACGTCTTGGAAGAAGAAAACAATTTTTTGTGTGAATGTTAAGTTTTACTGTGCCAATCACAATTTAAGTTACATTCAAGTTTATTTTTCCTCATTTGGTTTATGATCTCATCTAGTCATCAAGGATGACTGATGATGTTTCAAAACTTGGGCCTCTGCCAGTCGAAAGTAAAAGGGAGTTAGTTATTTTTCTTTAGCGCTATACTGCTGCCATTAACTGTATCCCACCCTGTTTTGTTTACAGCCTGTCACTGAAGTCAAAGTTTAATTTTAATGTGGTGTGAGATCTTGTCTGGAGTTGATAGTGTAAAGTGATCTAGCACAATGAGCATCACTTTGCACAGAAGGCACCCAACTTTTACTTTTGAAATGATCTCTGCCACTGCACCAGACAGGAGCATCTACTCCCATTTAAACATGGACTTAAAAGTCACACTTGAACAACGGGCACAATCATTTTCCTTGAAGTAAAACTACATTTATTTAATCCCTTTAAAAACAAACAAACAAGAAAATTACTTTTACATTTGTCTTGGTGCAAAGATTCTGATTTGAAATATGTATTACATTTCTAACATACTGTGACTGTGTCCAACCAAACTGGGTCAGATTTGTGTGCAATTAGAAAAAAAGGAAACCAAAACAATTTAGTTTTCATGTTTGTTAATATCAAAACATCTTGTAGCAGCATTAAGTTTTAAACTGCAACATACAGAGTAATAAACATAGAAGATAACGGGAAAAGGAGAAGCCTGTTAAAAACCATATTAAATAATACAGACTTTCTCACTTGCATTTTTTTCTGGTTTAAACTGTTCAAAAACATGTGTTTGAATGTCCCCACTTCGGCTGTTCATAAGCCACAGGGAAGTTTTTTTGCATGAACTCTTCAACCTGAGAGTTTTAGCAGAAAAGCTTCTTTGCAAGGCTTAATTAAAAGCAGGTTTAAGTCAGGGCCCTCACTCACTCTGGTTTTTATTTTGGCCTTCTCTCTGTGTCAGAATTGAAGTCCCAAAAGAGAAATGAAGTTCATTATTGAGTCAGGAGAGTATTTTCTCCTTCACTCTAAGCCTAACTAAACATGTTTCAGGTTTGAGTTTGGCTTTAGCTCTCTCCAAATGAGATTTTATATTATATGCACCTAAGGGTGAAATGTAAGAAGATGCTAATCATAATTTTTAACTTTGCCCCACATAATAAATTATGTGTGAAAAGCACATTGCAATCTCCTTTGCATGCAACTGATTTGGTATGGGGAACTGTACATTCTAAACAGATGGTGTTCAGAATTAATATATTTTACACCATGAGAGGTTCACGATAAATGCAACATCATCATCATTAAGTGTGGTAAATAGTCATGCAGTCACACTATGAATGCATTGAGCAATGTAGCAAACCAGAATAGTACTGACAGATCTGTAGGAAAACATTCAACTTTTCCCAGAATTATTTAGTAGTAGTTTATTGGTGACTTTTGATATTGGATACTATACTAGCAGTTTTTCAGGTACGCTTTCCTCAAAAGCAAGATTACATTTTATCATAAGTAACTATAATAAAGAAGGTTGCAGTGGTTTTCTTCCTGCTGTCCCTTTTTCCCCACATTGCCTTGTCTAGCTACAGTGGCCATAAAGAGATACATATCCAGTACAGTCCTCTGCAATTTCACCAGAACAAAGATGCATAGTCATTCTGGTCCAAGGAACAAGGACCAATAGTCAAGTAGTTAATCACTTCGGTTAACCAGAAATGTTTCATGTTCTCTTTGGTGGTTTTGTAACTGGACAGTAGGCACAGCCTAGTGCATCCTGCCTGCAACTGACAGCAGAAGCAGATGCTAGAGTGTGGTGTTTGTCATAAGCATTTCTAAGAACAAAAACATTGTGATTTTTTCAAAAAGCCTTTGAATGTTCACCAGATGTGGAGCACATGTGGCCCTTGAATGCAAGAGAATAATGCAACAATAAAGTTGAATCAATACAATATGTGCCAGTAATCACACCAAGATGACATGCAAAAGTTTCAGAAACAAAACTATGTAAATTATTTTTAGTTCTTCAGGACAGAAAAATAGGCCACCTGGTCATCCATGAGTTGCTGTTTCCATCGTCATTTGTGAGCCCATCTGCATGAAATATGTTGCTCCCTCTGTGAGACAGCATTTAGCTTTTGTATTTTTACATAGGAAATTCAGTTCCCGTGCCAGTACTTATTCAGAACACTTAAGGGTTAACAGATTTAAAGGTATCCTCTGCCTCTACATATTTTATGAAAATAAAACCTCTATAAGCAGCACATACAGGAAAAGGACAAGATAACTTAGCGCACAGCAGGAGTACTTTAGTGATGTCTTAGAACTGGATATCTTCTTTTGACTTACAGAAAGGAAGCAGGATGAGAAAGCGCACACTACTCCTTGTTTATCTTTACTTCTCTAAGTCCACCCATCAGATACTAAAAAACCCATTCATATTCTTGTAGTCATAACTTCTAATAGAGATCTTGCTCAGGCTATGGATAAAACACAAATGCACACAGAGATAGGCTAGGAAACAGCATCACAGAGGCAAACCATTTGCAGATGCTGACGTTTGGAGCTCAAACTGATAGCTTTACACAGGTTGAAATCATACAGAAAACGTTTCATTCCATGTATCTGCAAACATTGGGTGAAATTAGAACCTGAAGCAAAACATTGGAGCTTTGCATCCTGCTAATAGACTTCTGAGCTACTGTCCCCTGAAACAGACGGTGGCTTCCCAATCTACACATCTGTTCCCCTTGTGTGCAGACAGATCCCTACCAATTAAATGACACCAAGCTATGGGGTGCTGTTGATAAGTTGGAGGGGCAGGATGTCATCCAGAAGGACCTGGACAAGCTGGAGAGGTGGGCCCAGGTGAACATCATGAGCTTCAACAAGACCAAGTGCAGGGTCCTACACCTGGGTCGGAACAATCCCCACTGCATCAAAAGAAGCGTGGCCAGCAGATCCAGAGAGGTGATTTTNTGGTACATGTCCCGTCAGTATATTCAACCTCTTCTCTGCAGCAAGCAAGCACATGAAACTAAACCAAGTACGTGGACAATGCAATACATCTTTGTGCATCTGCTGCCATCTCTCCAGATGCAATGAAAAAAATGCAGTGAACCATTTATCTCCTTCAGCAGGTATATTCCCAAACAGCCTTCTCCCCAGCGGACACAGGAGAAGAATAATTTTTCCAATAATTCTGGGAAAAGCCAATCTCTCATCAAGACAAGCTTGAAGAAACAGCAGATAAGAAGACAAAGAGTAACTGCATTTTTCTAAAGCTCTCTGGAACTACTGTGGAATACAGGATACTTGAGTGTTGTGTATTGACTTCTTAGTATCAAGTATTGTTTTGAATAATTCCAGAAATGAAATAACCTGGACAGAAAATCCATCTATAGACTTGGAAAAAACCCTATGCAGAGGGGAGGCAGGATAACTCAACTAGGACAAGTAAGAAGGTTAAGAGAGCTTTTCACATAGCTTTTGGTACAAGAACATGTATTTTGAAATGTATTTCTATGTATCATATAGTCACAATCAGAAGACTTACACCCAGCTGATGCTAATGTCCATTGCAGATAATGAACTTCAAGTAGTGGTACATGATGCCAAGAATTTTAGCTTTCTTTGATTTATTTATTTTATTCTGCAAGTAGGGACTTCCAGAGATTTCTTGTAACTATCTGTTAGAACAGATACAAGAATGAATGCTTTTTAAAAATGTACTTTCAAAACCAAACAGCACCAAAACAAAGACTGTGACAGCCTGATCACCAGGAACACCATAGCCTTTAAAAAAATATCTGTTAATAAAAAGGCAGTTGAGGACCCTGTCATGGTCAGCAGCTAAGCAGCACACAGGTGCTTGCTCACTCTTCCCTGCAGTGAGCTAGAGAGAGAATCAGAAAAAAAAAAAAAAAGCAACACTTGCAAGTTGAGTTAAAGACAGATTAACAGGACAGGAAAGAAAGAAAATACTACAAATGGTAATAATAATAGAATTAGAACACACACAGGCACAGTCTGAAAATCACTTAGGGTCTCCTGTGGCCCCTGGTGCGATAACTGTGCCGACAGCAGAGGGAGCCGAAGCCTAGCCACGACAACGACGAGAACATACCAAAAAAGTGATGCACAATGCAATTGCTCATCACTCACTGACCAAAGCCCAGTCAGTTACTGAACAATGGTCTTTGGTTAGTTTTCCCAGTTTATAAATTGGCCATAACATCATATAGTATGGAATATTAGTTTGGCTACTTTGGGTCAGCTGTCCTGGTTTCCAACTTCTTATGTCCCTCCAGCCTTATCACTAGCAGGCCATGAGAAGCTGAAAAGTCTTGACTTAGTATAAACACTACTGAGCAACAACCAAAAACACAGAATCATAGAATTATCTGGGTTGGAAGGGACCTCTGGAGGTCATCTAGTCCAACCCCCCTGCAGTGGGCAGGGACATCCCCAACTAGATCAAGTTGCCCAGAGCCCTGTCAAGCCTCGCCTTGAATGCCTCCAGGGATGGGGCCTCAACCACCTCCCTGGGCAACCTGTTCCAGTATTCCACCACCCTCGTAGTAAGGAACTTTTTCCTAATAGCAAGTCTAAATCTACTCATCTCCAACACCAGTGCACTATCAACATTATTCCCACATAAATCCAAAAAACAGAACTGTACCAGCTACTAGAAAGAAAACTAACTGAAATTAGCTGAAACCAGGATTTCTTGGAGAACCTTTATTTTAACAACATTCTGATCCTATTGATGACTCAAAAACAATATTCTGAGTGAATAACTTTAATAGCTAAAGCATTTGATAATCTCAGAACAGTGCCTACATCTTCACAAATTTAACTGTGTTATCTTTGTTCTCTTGTGCAGAAGAATACTGGGTAAGAAATTCAGAGAAAACTGGAGACATTTAAAAAATCTTAAAGAAAACATTCCTTATTTTTATCAGAGAAGAACCCTTCTGCTCTGTTCAGGAAAGGCAGCACTACTATGTGAGGGTAAGTCAGATGGAACTATGGAGTATGCCTGAATCCTTTGCCACTTACAGCTTAGCAGCTATTTAACTTCCCCTAGACTCAGGGATGAGTATGGGAAGAAATTCTAGATGAAACTTCTCCCTTCATCAGACAGAGACCTAGACTATCATTTATTATTTATGTGTTATCTACATTTTGTTCTCCTGAAGGATAAACCTACATTAACCCACCAGTTTGTACTCGATGCCAGTGGTTTATGGACTAAGCCATTTATTCATTTTAACTACAACCATATGTTTTAACCTGCTATGAAATTATGAAATACTTCCCATCACCAGTCCAAGTTAGATTTCTATACTGAATTGCCTAATGTGAATGTACAGCATTTCTGTAGTTCAAACAAACAGAGAGTAAGGAGGTAAATAGCAGTTAAGTGTATTCATGCCTTATTAGACACAGCTGCATAAACAGGCTGTCATATTTTATTAGAAAATACTGTACGAGTTTTATGTGTGTGCTGTGTCCTTCATCTGTGCAGACAATAAGACTACCTTGAGTTACAGGAACACTCACAGAACCATACACTCTTTGTTTGAAAAACACACCAAAGCAAACACCTTGGGAAGGGGTGGTGGAGGGAGGACATAAAAAGAGAAATTGCTTTTTTTTTTCTCTACTGTGCCTGCTGTAGTTTTAATTAACAAAACATTCTTACAGAATACCTGAAAGAGTAAACAGAGAAAACAATACTACAGAAGCCTCAGAATAGGTAAATGCCAGTCATTTCTAGGTAGGGAGTAAGATTTTCCTTTTGTTTTTTGGGGGGCAGGTGGGGTGCAAATGAAAAGGAAGGAGTCTTGTTACTCCAGTGTGTCTTGTATCAGCCCTCACATTGCTCCATATCAAGTTGGGAACACCACGGCCAGTAGACAGCTTCCAGCACAAATCCACTTCCATCAGTATGCTGACTTTAATGTTCCCGTACCGAAATACGGTGCCATGGGATTAAACAGGTGGGCTTCCTAGGAGGCACCTTCTTAGATTAACAAAGTTCCTAGAGAAACTTCATGGCAATGAAAGGAAACTTAGTTGAAGAGACATGAACTGGAGAAAAGATAAAGGAAGAAGACCACTAGCTAGAAGAAATTTCTCTCCATTTCCCAAGAAATCTCAGGAACATGTGAGAATCACCTACTAGGATTGAGTCATTTGTCTGTTGCACATACCTGTTGGATCAAGCACAGTCTGAAAATCACTTGGGGTCNTACCTGTTGGATAGCAGAGGAACTAGTAACCACTTGCATTAAATCTTAAAATTTTATACCTCTCCAAGATGGAAGAGTTAGGGTTGCAGCTTTAAGTGGAGGTAACTGGCCATCTCCAAGAGGATGCAAGGCAGTAAGTACTACACAGACAGACCCCTGACAAGTCTGATTTTATTTTAAAAATAATTCTTCACAACCTACTGCAGAGGTAAAATTCCACTAAGATTTTGCTAGCTTTGTCAGTATGTTGCCTTGAAACAAGACCTGCTTTTCTAACCTAGAGATGGAGACCTGAGGCTACCTTCTTTACTGGAAGCGAGCAAATGATATCAAGCAAGTCTATACATTGGCAAACAATGATATCATAATTTATAATGAACAAAAATCTATCACAGTTTTGTAGGTGGACTGAGCCACAATCAATCTGTTGTATAGTACCATCTCTTTGTGTAGCTTCCTTTGGCTGTAGGGGTTTTTGTTGAAAATACGGCCAACAACAACACAGAGTTTTGTGAGTTCTCTAACTCACTACCAGATCAATTTCACCAGGTAGCAGATGAAATCTTAAACTTGATCAAGTAGTTAAGCCCTAGACCACCCTGATCTTGGCTGGCCTGACAACTCAGGAAACTAACACCACCTTGTTTTCCATCAAGTTAGCAAAATCAAATTAAGAATATACTGACTTTCCGACTGAAAATAGTTGTATGGCTAGGCTTTGCGAACGAAGATCCAGGGAGGGCTCCATCCACGCTCCCCATCAGTGCCTTTTCCAAGCACACTGATAAAAAGAGGATAGCAGATAGCACCCTCAAGCCTGCGCTATGGATTTCTTTTAGGTGAGACACAGCATGCGCAGAGCTGGACCCACCCTTTAGTCCTAAGGTTCATCTGCCAGGGCCTAGCAAGCTTGGACGCTGGCAGCGAGGTCCTTAGGACGGAGGTTTTATTAGAGTGCCCTTCTCTTAGATGGAAGGCCTTACAGGGCTAAATGAGCTCCATCTGCCCGGGTTTGGAATCAGAGTTGTCTCTCTCCTAGGCTGACTGGCAGAAGGCTAATGAGCTCATCCTACCCATCCAAGGATTCTAGGAACATGGGTATCACTCCCCACACTTTCCCGTGGGCAATGAGTTTAATGCTCCCTCTGCTGTCGGCACAGTTATCGCACCAGGGGCCACAGGAGACCCCAAGTGATTTTCAGACTGTGCCTTCCTACTGAAAATAATAGTTTGGGGAAAAATACTATCCTCCAAACAGCTTCATGACCAAGAACAGATGATGCAGAGGTAAGAGCTGTGATTTGAAGGCAGCAGCCTTAAAGACATGTTTGCACAAGCATGTCAAGGCTCACCAGAGTTTATTTTTTTGCTAGGGAAAAAATCCTTTAGCATATTCTGCAAGACACAAGACAGAGAGGTGAACTTTACACCTAGAGATCAGTACTGTGCCAGTGGTTCTATCTTGCTTTGAAGGTTGGGACTGACTAACACCCAGACAACCCAGACTGTGGGAAAAGCAGTTCAGTGTGCACCTGTATGTCTGTCCGCATACCCTGTGCCCAGCATTGTCTGTGATTCAAGGAAGTGTGTGGGCCAGCGGAAAGGGAAATATGCAACTCATTAAGGTGGGGAGACAGAGGGAATGCAATGTGGCAGCTCCATTGTTAATTTTGGATATTGCCCATAGTAAAGTTTTCATTAATTTTTCAGTTGTGTTGTTTCTCCACTTTCTCCTTGCTAGTCTGTAGAAAATAATCAAGTATATTTTCAAAAAAATCAGGAAAGCTAAGCTGACAGACTAATATAATCATACTCAAAACCAGATATACAGTGCTGGCACTATCAAACTGGCTTGCAGATAAGAGATTTGATTGGTGATTTACTGCCTTAGAGCTAACAACCACAATGATAAGCAGTTCCTGTGAGTAAAGCCGTCACTAGATGTTGTGCTCTGTGGTTTTGTTTTCATTATTACTACAACAGTATCTGGAATCTCTACCTAGGGTCAACACATGGACTCTAAAAATAAGGCAAAGCCCACCTCCATAAAGACTATAATATAATTAGTGAAAGCAGAAAAAACCCAAAGGTAAATGCAGTACTGCTCCAAACCTAGAGCAGAGGCAAAATCCAGTTAGGATTATTATCTAAAAAATCCTACATATCAGCTTAAAAAAAAATTCTCCTTTTCTAATCTAGACAATGACAAGTGAAGCATATTGACTGAGAGCATTGAAAAAACACACCAAACAAGTCTTTTTATAAAAAAAAAGGGTATCATAATGAATAAAATGAATAGAAAATAAAATGCTAGAGCACAGATGGAGCCACCTACCTCCTCATCTCCATTAATATACCACTTTGCCTATCCAGTAACACACACAATATCAAATTAATGAGCTTATTAATAGAGACTAAACACCACAATAACACACTTGATTCAATACTCAGCAAAATCTTGCCAATTTACTTGTCCATCAGAATGCAGATGAATGGGCATTGCTAATAGGATTTCTGCTGTTAAGAGGCAACAAGATGGACTAAGAGAATCTGCACTCTTGCACTCCCCTGTGACCACAGAAGCCACACCTAAAAAGGCACCACTTACAAATCCCTGCCCCCCAAACATATTATAAGATGCTGCTGCCAAGAGTGCTTGAAACCTCCACTTTGTTACATCCAAAGTAGTGCATGTCATTTTTCTGCAGGTTAAGCCAAGAGGGTAGTGGTTAATGGCTCGAAGTCCAGCTGGAGATCAGTGACAAGTGGTGTCCCTCAGGGCTCTGTACTGGGGCCTGGACTGTTTAATATTTTTATAAATGATATCGACAGCAGCATTGAGTGCACCATCAGCAAGTTTGCAGATGACACCAAGCTATGGGGTGCTGTTGATAAGCTGGAGGGGCAAGATGTCATCCAGAAGGACCTGGACAAGCTGGAGAGGTGGGCCCAGGTGAACCTCATGAGCTTCAACAAGACCAAGTGCAGGGTCCTACACCTGGGTCGGAACAATCCCCACTATGAATACAGGCTGGGGGATGAGATGATGGAGAGCAGCCCTGCAGAAAAGGACTTGGGGGTGCTGGTGGATAAGAAGCTGGACAAGAGCAAACAGTGCATGCTGGCAGCCCAGAAGGCTAATCGCATCCTGGGCTGCATCAAAAGAAGCGTGGCCAGCAGATCGAGAGAGGTGATTTTGCCACTTTACTCTGCTCTGGTGAGACCTCATCTGGAATACTGTGTCCAGTTCTGGAGCCCTCAATACAGAAAGGACATGGATCTGATGGAGCAGGTCCAGAGGAGGGCCACAAAAATGATCAGGGGGCTGGAACACCTCTCCTATGAGGACAGGCTGAGGGAGCTGGCATTGTTCAGCCTGGAGAAGAGAAGACTTCGGGGGGACCTACTAGTGACTTTCCAGTACCTAAAGGGAACTTACAAGAAGGCTGGAGAGGGCCTGTTTGCAAAGGCCTGGAGTGAAAGGACAAGGGGCAATGGTTTTAAATTGGAGAGGAGTAGATTTAAACTGGACATTAGAAAGAAGTTCCTCACTACAAGGGTGGTGGAACACTGGAACAGGTTGCCCAGGGAGGTGGTTGAGGCCCCATCCCTGGAGGCATTCAAGGTGAGGCTTGCCAGGGCTCTGGGCAAGCTGCTCTAGTTGGGGATGTCCCTGCCCACTGCAGGGGGGTTGGACTAGATGAGCTCCAGAGGTCCCTTCCAACCCAAACCATTCTATGATTTTATGATTTTCCCAGTCCATTGGAAACATTTCTCATTTTTTAGGAAGAGTGGGTATTTTTTTTCCCCAGAACATTTCAGGTATGACTCAGACTCTCTTGTGCAAGTAATAACAGAAAGATTACAAATATTTTGGTGACGGTAGCAACAATAACCTTAAGAAGCAGAGACTGGAAAGTAGATCCTGCCACTAACATAAATCAGGTAATACACAACTCTCTATCAGTGGAGTAAAGCAAACAGCAACGCAAGGATTTGCTGGGAGTACAGACAACAGCAGCATTACCTCTTGGAGCACAATTATCCGTGTAAGAGTAAAAGGTGACTCATTCAATATTATTAACATTGTGCCTCTCTGCAACTCCTCCTTCACCCTGGTTAGTGCTATCTTTTACAGCAAGTAAGCAGTTAGTATCACATTCTAAGGAGAAAAGTCACAGAGAAGAAAGAATGGCAAGTGACAGGCAGAGCTATAGCTCTGTACAGGGATTCCCCACTCAACTCTGTCTCTGTGACAAGTGTTCATATGAAATTAAGAATTATGCTGTCCTTCTAAAACATGCGCTAATTAGGTATCAACTGTCATATAATCTCAACCTGCATCGCAAAAGAAAACTGGCAAGAAAAAGCTATTGATTGTTTAAACTTCTAACAAAATAATGTGTGCATGTGTAGAGGGGGTGGTAGTGTTTTTTTGCTTCCCCCCAGCCCGAAGTGCTGGATCCCATTACAGTCATTTAAACATCGGGATTCTTTTACATTAGAGCAAGTGTTTTGGTTTTGTACGCAGAACATTAATTTAACAGTTCTCATTTAATTAATATGTTTAGCCTCTTCTTTCCACAACGCTTTTAAAGTTTTATTGATGTAGACATTTGGTCACTTAAAGCCATTTCTTAAGTGCTCACTGGGTTAAAAACTGGATAGATGGCCGAGTCCAAAGAGTTGTGGTCAACGGAGTGAAATCCAGTTGGCAGCCAGTCACGAGTGGGGTCCCACAGGCTCAGTACTGGGGCCACTCCTGTTCAACATCTTCATTAATGACCTGGACCAGGGGGTAGAGTGCACCCTTAGTAAGTTTGCAGATGACACCAAGCTGGGTGGCAGTGTGGATCGAACTGCTTGAGGGTAGGGAAGCTCTGCAGCGGGATCTAGACAGGCTGGATCACTGGGCCAAGGCCAATTCCATGAAGTTCAATAAGACCAAATGCCAGGTACTGCACCTTGGCCATAACAACCCCCAGCAGCGCTACAGGCTCGGGGAGGAGTGGCTGGAGAGCTGCCAGGCAGAGAGGGACCTAGGGGTGCTGGATTGACAGCTGGATGAACATGAGCCAGCAGTGTGCCCAGGTGGCCAAGAAGGCCAATGGCATCCTGGCCTGTATCAGAAACAGTGTTGTCAGCAGGAGCAGGGAGGTGATCATGCCCCTCTACTCAGCTCTGNTCTATGATTTTTTATCTGGATACCAAATACTAGCTCTTTCAGAAGATGAGGGAGGGAGGTCTAGACTTAGAAAAACTTACAGCAGTTTTCTTTCAACATATTAATAAACTGTCAGTAGAAATAGCTTCTGTTCACTCTTAAAGGATTTATTTGATGTTAAAAAATGTTAAAACAATCCCCACCTGTATTCTATTTTGCTTTCAAAATAATCTGACAAGAACATTCTACTCATAGAAAATTAGTTTGACTAAAAGAACTATATATATATATGTAGAGAGAGAGAGAGTAGAATTTTTATATATATATATACACACACACACACACACACACACGCACACATACTTCTTTCTTTCAGAGCAAAACTAGTTGGAATGTCTTAAAGCTGGCATACCAAACCTGGAAAATGGTCCATAACTGAGCTCCCTGAGAACATGGAATATGAATTGTAACCAACAAGCTCCTCCTCTATGGAGTATCAAGGGTAGTGCACAAACCCAAACACACTCAAAATAGCTTATCACATCCACAAATTCAGTCCACTGTTTAAATCCTGTTGCTATATACTGAGCACTGAGGTGTCTCCAGCAGTTTAATGCTCTGTTTATAGAAATGTAGAGAAAACACACAAACATAACTGAATTCTTATTAAAAACAAAGTACCATGAACATAAGATGCACTGAGCAGGTGGTATGTCAGGGCTTGTATACATTGAGTTTTAAGTAAGGCCATGAAATTGAACATAAGTTTTATGTAGAATAAATACTTGCAAAGTTAAAAATATCACATGTATAAAGGCAGAATCCAAATGGGTTTACATATTCTGGAAATAACTCCCAGTTTAAATGGAGCAAATATAACAGATGGTTAAATAAGAACTGATTAATAAATCAGAAAAAAAAAATCACTAAAAGAATTAAATAAGTGCAAAAAATCAGGAAGCTTAACCAAGTGCTTGCTGTAGAACCATTTTCTCTTTAGAAGTCATCAGCAGATTACATTTGATTCCTTAGCTGTGTAGGACAGAATGCTGTTTGGACATTGATAGGCAATCTCATTCAAATGTACCAAATTCCAAGTGCAAATACCTGTACAGTCAACATGGTATCATGTAAGATTCCCATCAAGACAATTCATTCCATATGTAGCTTTATGCTGAGAAGTGACTGATCTAATGTCAAGATTTTTTTTAATATAATATCCCTAATTACAGGGAGCTAACAGCATTAGTCTTTCTTCCAAATACTTTTGCAATATCTCTTCTGAAAAGATAGATCAATATCACAGGCCACCAAAAAGACAATTTATTGCACTGAGCTGAGATACATAATTATATAAGTAGACTAAAGCAATATAAATAATAACAAGGAATGCCATGATCTTAATCTATTCTACATAGAAATAAAGGTTCCACTACAGTGGAACTATGAATTATTCTTGCAGAGCATTGGATCAAACTGCTTGCTTTGGTAGCCCTGAAGTCCGTGCTCAAGCTTTTAGTCTATATCAGCTAGAGTCAATAAATGTCACCTAGTTACTACTGTACCTTGTAGAGAAGTTCAGAGATCTGAAAACTATAGGGAGTTCTAGGGAGGGAAAGCCTGTAGGCTGGTGTCTTACAGTTTCCAAATTTATTGGCACAGGGTCCTGTGCAGGCATGCATATGTGAACAACGCCTACCATATTCTGCAATGGCCAAAAAGGCAAATAAATAATAAGGCCATCCTTGATTAAATAATAAGCATTGCATACCTTGCCATTTGTAAAAATGACAGAGAATTATGGCACAGGATGGAATGGTTACTAACACCCTAGCTTAGATCTTGCTGCTGAACCAGTAAATACAATGTAAAATGCTCATGTGTATTACAGTTTCCCCACTTTTTTTTTTTTGTGAGTTAGCAATCTAATACTCATAGGAGAAGAAATTAAGTAATTTTATTAACCTCATAAACACTTTCTGCCAACAGAAAAACAAAGCCATTTTTGTTTCTTTTATAAGTATGTGTATATTTTCTGTTCCTCAAGATACACAGGACCAAAACAACAACAAAACCCCAAAGAACCTGTCTTCTGACAAATTTTACAGCAACATAATGAGAAAATAGAAATAAAATATGACTAATTAGTAACTGGATATTTAAACATGAAAATACTGTACTGTCAGGAACTGTCCATGTAAGGATGTGTATATAGCTTCCACCACTAAAGTATTTCGTAGGCACAGTCTGAAAATCACTTGGGGTCTTCTGTGGCCCCTGGTGTGATAACTGTGCCGACAGCAGAGGGAGCATTAAACTCATTGCCCATGGGAAAGTGTGGGGAGTGATACCCATGTTCCTAGAATCCTTGGATGGGTAGGATGAGCTCATTAGCCTTCTGGCAGTCATCCTAGGAGAAGGACAACTCTGATTCCAAACCCGGGCAGATGGAGCTCGTTTAGCCCTGGAAGGCCTTCCATCTAAGAGGTTAAACCTCCGTCCTAAGGACATCGCTGCCAGCGTCCAAGCTTGCTAGGCCCTGGCAGATGAACCTTAGGACTAAAGGGTGGGTCCAGCTCTGCGCATGCTGTGTCTCACCTAAAAAAAATCCATAGTGCAGGCTCGAGGGTGCTATCCGCTAGCCTCTTGTTATCAGCGCGCTTGGAAAAGGCGCTGATGAGGAGCGTGGGTGGAGCCCTCCCTGGATCTTCGTTCGCAAAGCCTAGCCATGACGACGATGACGACTAGAGTATTTCACCTACTTATATTATTACCAGGAGCCACTAAAAACTCCAGATACCTTTGCTGAAATATTACAGATGTCTCTTTCCTATAATAGCAAACCTTTGGGAAAAAAAAAAAAAAAGGAAAAAGAACCCATAAAATTTTTAAAATGACCAAGTCATCCTTTGAAAACAAACAAGTTAACTTTGTTAGAGACATCACATATTTGATATTGAATTCATACATAATAACAACTTTGATTTATAGGCAGATGGCAGCCCAGCTTGTAAGATCTACCTTTGCTTGATAATTGGCATTACAGCAGCATATTTGTTTCTCTAACTGCTGTCAAGGTGAAGTGCAGTGCCTACCTGTATGTTCTAGGCAGAGACTAGAAGTATAAAAGTAATACAGTATTGAGCTAAGTAGGATGATCATGAGCTCAAATCCAAACACAATAGGGCAATGTGTTATATCAACTGAATAGCTGTCCTCAATATCTGTTAGAAACATGCCCTTTACAAACTCACTGATGACATTTCTGATGTCAAAGCTGGGAGATGCTATGTGTGGGAGAACTGGCTCAATCAGCAAGGCACTTAACTCATACCCAGTGCAGGACATGAAAGTAGTCAGAGCTCAGAGGGGACTTTGTCCTTAAGTCAGACAATTCAAATAGGTGAAAGCCAGAAAGATTTCTGCATAGATATGAATCACAGAGTAACTTCACTTTCCCATGGGGCACATTATGCCCCATTCACACTGTCTGCTACTGCTGGGTTCTTTTAAATTGAATTTGGAGGCAGAAATTCCTGCTCAGTGAATATATGAGTAAAATATGTTAAAAAGAATGCTGTTAAATCACACCATGTGTCTTTTTTTTGTTGGGTTGGGGAGAGGAGGTGTTGTCCTGTACATAGACAGGAGTTGGACTTGATGATCCTTGTGGGTCCTTTCCAACTCAGGACATTATGTGATTCTATGAATACTGGGGAGTTCCAGGCACTGTGGTACAGAATTTAGCTGGTGTTCCTGTTTTCCACTTTTCAGTTTTATGGAAGAGGATCTTAAAAGAAGGAAGATGCAGATACTTCTTTGGTAAATAGGATATACTGTTGCAATCCATAAAGCATTTAAACCTTCTAGGTAGTAAAAGCTCCATTACGTGCAGAGTTAGAGCAGCACAACACAGAGAAAACTTGGGATTAACAAGATCAATCATTTCTGATGCATTACTTTTAACCCAGCATACGATCCTCTTTCCTTTGAGGTCAAGGCCATGATCTCATCCAATTTTGCTTTCAGACCATTCATCTATCCCAGTTAAATAGAGGACAACTCTAGTAAAGTGTGCAGTGACTGCACTGACTTTCAGTCACTATAAAGTGGTGGAAGTAGGCTGCTTTCTACCTCTATTACCTGCAACATCAACTGAAAGGAGTGAATCAAGAAGAGAAGCATGGAAAAGGTTATTCAATGTAAGAGTTAGACTAAAGGCTTCATGTCAACAATGTGGTTTTTCTGACAAGCACGAAGTAGACTAAGCAGAGAATCATTAGACCCATCAAAGAGATTCAGTAATGAGAGAAATTCCAAAGCTGTGCAGATTTATTTTTTTGAGAAATCTGAACATTCTAACACCAGCTATTTATACTGGGTTATCTCCTTTGGCATCAGCTGGATTCTGACATGTATCCATCAGTGAATATCTAGAATTCCTACATTGTCCAAGTCTAATAATATCATTCCCAGTAGATCTTTCACAAACAGTTGTCTTCTATGCGGTTCCAATATAGGATGGTAACAATACTACTTCATGTTGAAACAATTACTTTTTATTAAGGATTTAAAAAGATTTGTTATTTTTGAATGTCTGAAATGTAACAAAGAATTTTTCAGCAGTACTGCTGAAAGAAACTACCATGGCATCAAACTTAGTGCAAAGTGCTACCTACCAGCCATTCAAAATGTAACATCCTAGTTGATTTTTTTAAATAAAAATATCTCAGATGTCTTTTGGGGTGTCAGTATTTTGCTCTTCCTACAAGCCCCTGTCAACAGATCAGAGACAAGACGTGCTCAGAAGCAGACAATGCATGTCAGACTTTGACTTCAAAATAGAGTCAGTAAAAGGATACATGCTGTACAGATCATGTAATTCAAAACAACTGTTGTTTGAACTACTGAAAATGACTATGTGCTTAGGGAACAGTTTCAGTTGTTAGCCTAGAAAGTTTGCTTTGGCTAATGCATTTTACCTTAATATGATGGGTAGAAGGCAGTGGGTATAATCCAAAAGCCACCTATGATTATGAGAGTGCTTGTTATACATTTCTTTTTTATGAAATATGTAGTTTGGTTGTCTCTTACCTCTGTTTTTCCACTCCCCAATGATTTATGGCATGGCTTTTATATACCATGCAGCTGTCTGTTGTTGTGAAAACAAAGCTGAGCTTGCAGCTTTATTTTGATTCTAAAGCTGAACTGGTTTTAAGATGGAATTTAGCTTCTGTGAAGAGCTATGTGACATGAGTCACTGCAGAAGAGAGGACTATGGGATGTCAGTCTCATGCTCTACAGTCCAGACAAACCAAAGAATGGCTGCAATGAGTTATTTTACCTGAGATGTAATTGTTTCTTAACTGGAGAAAAGCTACGTTATTCAAAAATATTTCAGTCTTACAAAGGAAAATTATTTTCTTTTTAATTAATGTAGACAAGAGCTTGCTATTATTTTAAGTTTTGCTTTTTCCCCCTAAATGTCACAGAAATTGACTTAGAAAGCCATCAAGCATGGGCTGAATCTTCTTGAAGGACTAAGGGTTATATCCTGCTGCCAGATATCATGGGGATAATTATTGGTTTGTTTTTGACACCTAGACAAAGACAGCTAATTTTTACAGAAGTAGTATCTGGTTTCAGTTGGGTTCCACACTACACACTTCACTCATTTAAAGCTGTCTCTAACTTCATTAGAAGTTAGCTCACAAAGACTTGCCCTTTGCTGGAATTTCAGAAGAGGGTTCCTCTAAAAACAACACAATGGCAGAAGAGAGAGCACAGGGATGAAAATGTTGAGTTTTGCCTGAATTTCAGCAGAAATTAATTTTATTAGGTTCCTAGAAAAACACCTCCATTGTTTGGTACATCTCCAAAGGTTAGTAGGATAGAGTTCAGCATACCACTAAATCTCAATTTCCTGAGAGAAATCCAAGAGTATACAAAATGGTATGTAAATAATACTGTGGTCACCAACAGGATGCTGTAAAAAATGTGGTGGTGGGAAAAGCAGAGGGTAGATGACAGCTGTGAGCAAAAGAAATGTCACTCTCGGTGCATGGAATTTCTTACCATCTTTCATCTGCTCAGTAAATTACACAAGTATTACACTCACATAGTAAGGAAGTCCTCTCCACATTTGATTCATCACATTACTCAAGAAGCATCTGCAGACTGGTAGTGATAATTATAATCCTATCCAATGCTAAAAGTTATCTTGAAATTTCACATAGATGTAAAACCCCCACCCAATTCAGATTATTTATGTACTTCACCTTTACCATCTTCTCTTTGTTTATAAAATCCTTTGACAAAACTACAGAAGATAACTATGTAGGCTCCCATTCCTTTTACCAGTTTGGCAATAAGAAACAGCTTTTTAGTGAGACATCTAACACACTTCTTCATAAAAAATATAAGCTACAGAATTCAATGGGAATTCAAAAAATTCAAGAAAATATTTTTGCTTAGGTCAAATAAATTCACATAATATGTACCTGTAGAAGTAATCTCTCGAAAGCAAGGAAGTTGTCCCATTTGGAAGTCTGAGGGTGTTTCAAAGTCTGGACTGTGGCTAGCACAAGCTGTAGAAGACCACAATGGTTCTCCAAAGCTTTGAGATTATTTCTGAAAAGCTGAATATATGAGCTGAGCTGTTCTGGGGTGACTCTGCCTGGAGAAAAGAAAAGAGGACACAGCATTCAGTGGTGGCAAACGCAAACCTACAGTTTATAAGTTATAGCAAATGGGTTATAGAGAACTTTAGAGGGTCTCTACTATGGGCCTGATCCTAGGTTCACTGCAATCACTGGCAGCTTCAAGTTGCAGCAATGTAAGGACAAAGACTTAGTTAATCCATGAAATGTGGCATAAGGTATGCAGTATGGCAGGCATTTGACAATACACAACAGATACTGACATAAAAGGCAATACTCTTTTTTTCTTCTCAGTCACAGAGGGACATTCTTTACTATGAGGGTGATGAAGCACTGAACAGGTTACCCAGATTGGTTGTGAATGCCCCCCCTCCCTGGAACTGTTCAAGACTGGGTTAGATGGGGTGACTCTTCAGTTGCTGAGATGCAGTAAGCATCATATGATTTTACCCACTATTTAAAAAACAAACAACGACCAAAACCGACAAAACAAAATCCTACACCCCAGTGCCCATATATTGGCCTGTAGATTTCTCCTTAATAAAAGAGGATGACTGGAGTCATTCAGGTCACACAGTGTCATATAAATGGTGGAGAAATGATTCCAACAGTGAATAAATATTGGAAGCACTTTCTCTTAGTTTCAGTGAGGTCTTTGGAAAAGCATACAATTTAGGGAAAGCTGCTAAATAAAGCAAAAAAACCATAGGCTCTTTATGTGAATTTTCAACCGAAAAGTCAGCAAATTAACACACAAATCAAGCTGACACCACTCAGTAGGCCAGAGAGCTGAAAAAAGGCTTCCACAGTTAGCCCACATAGGCTAAAATAGCAACCACAGCCATGTGTGTTTTTAGACTAAACACTGGAGCTTTCAGTCTTGTTTTATTTCTTTTAAAGCTGCGTCAGGCAGATTTACACGGTGATTTGGAAATGTCAGTCCATGATGCCTTCCAACATACCTTTGATAATGACTGCATTACTACCCAGAGCAGTCCTGATACATTGTAGCATATTCAGAAACTGGTAACCTGCTTCAACTGAGAAAATATGAAGTTGCCAGCCCTTCCCTTGAATGAAACAGTAAAATAGGAGAGCTTTCAAGACCTCTGATTTCAATTTTTAAGAAATCTTTTTCAAGAGTTTTGTTCCATATTATGCCTTATGAAAGTGAATCCAGATCCAGCACTGGATCAGTCTTGAGATCCATTCAGCACCATTTTAGATAATAAACTTCTTCCCGCACTCAGAGTACCATCAAAAGAAAGTCCAACACGTATGTAAATATAAGCGAAATCTTGCCCTTAGCAAGTCATTAACAAAACTTACACTGGCATTAAAGAATCCTGTATCTCATCTGTGATATTTATGATATCCATGGAACCACTCAGATCCAGGGCTCAAGAGTTCCATCCAATTTCTACACAGAAATCTTCCCGAACAGCTGGCTGATAAATACAACTGGTTTAGTAGATGAGAACAGGAATTTGGGAAAGTGATTGGTGGTAATAAGCAATTAAATGACTCTTCCTGAGGTCTCACCACCTTCCCTGCTGCCTGCTCACAGAGATTTCAGCACAACAGACTAAATTTAATCTAATCCACACCCTATCAGGCTTTTATTTTTTTAAAGCCCCCCTGCTGTTTCTAGTCCTTTTGTGTTGCAATATGGCAGACAAGTCCTAAGAAATCAAGAAGAGATAGATGGCCAACCATATAATGTGTCAACTGCTGTTTTTTTCTTCTAAAGCAAATTCAGAGATTCACAGGCAGAAGATAGCAACTATTAGCAGAAAGGACGGTAGTGTAAACAACTTCTCCTGCCTTTTTTTCCTTCTCCATCACAGTCATACTCTGGTACTAACTCTGTACCTATGCACAGACAGATGTCTGTGTGGGTACCAAAGTTTGACTTGCAAGAACTATGTTATGATGACAAAGCACTTGATTTTTTATTTTTTTTTAATTCCTGCATGTAGGAAGAAGTATGACATCAACCACCCATAAGAGATTTAAGAGCACTTATAATCTTTCTGGCACAAACGCCAGGAATTCCATGTTGTCTGGGAAGTAACCTTTGCCATTAATAGTTATCAAGAGTAGCACACGTGATGTGGGTAGATTTATCCCAAACTCCATCAGTGGCATTAAATCACAATACTGGACCTGACAAAAAGATCATATACTGAAAGTAGCACTAAAAAAAAAAAAAAAAAAGCTTTAAAGTTTTGTTACTTCTTCCCAAGTAAAGCAGAGAGGTTAAAATTAGTAGGTGGTGACCAGGAGTCTCACAGCGAAACTCAAGAGTTAACAGAATAAAGGAGGATAGGGAGTAAGGAGGTAAACCAGTAATGCTGGTAAGACTGATGATGCAGGTAGTGCAGGAATTAATTCAGCTAAGAAACTGTGAATGGTTAGTTAGGAACAATCAGAGTATTTGTGCACCAATGCCTGCTATAGGTGAACATGCTGTAGCAGGAAGGCTAAACTAGATGATCTCCTGATGTCCCTTCAAATACCTAACATTCTGATTATGTGATGCAAGAATCCTGGCCAATAGAATAAAAAATAGTGTAGGGAATGAAACTGGACATTGCGGAATAACAGAAATATGATGAACTATGTACTAGTCTCATTAATGAAAAGCCAGTTCCATCCCAGAAACACTGAAAGTCAGTGTGATGAAGCAGCTCTGTATTTTAATAATCTGATAAACTGAGGATAAAAGAAAGATAACAGGGACTAGGCTAGACTAGAAAGAAAGAAAACAAATATTTATGTCTACAAAATGGTGAAAATTAGCTAACTTATTAGTTTGATGTCAGAAGCATGAAGAAGTTCAGGGCAAATATTCAAGAAAAAAACCCACCTTACATCACAGAGAAAAGTGGAATAAACTGCAAAGCACATTTATCAAATATGTATCAGTTGTATGTGATATTGACCAATTAATGAATTACAAGGCACATGGATTTAGCATAGCATTAACTATACCATAACCACATTTAAGGAGAAAAAAAACTAAGATTAGAAAAAATGTAAGGTACCTAAGAAACTTCCAAAAGTAGATGGCAGAAAATATGCAATACAGAAGCACTAGCATATAAAAAGAAAACATAAAGTAAGATTGTACTTGGTTGGGCATGTACATATTTATAGGACAATTTTGGTACTGAACAGTGTCAAATGGGTGCTTTCACATGTCTGTGAAACACCATTACAGGTGAGAAAAAGCAGAAGGCATAGCTAGATTGCTCTGAGCACTGGACTTATGCAAGCAGGATAAAATTCAACAATATTAAGTGCAAAGTGATGCTAGGATAAGACCATCTGCAGTAAATTGGGAATTAAAATCTAAAAATGACAAAAGTAGTAACTAATGTCTAGGCCTTGTCATTGTTAAAAAGCAGGTATAATCCATGCCAGCTGACATAGTTACAGTAAAAACAGGGCCATAGAAATGCCTCAGTACAAAGCTTCTCCTCCTGGAGCACTCTATGCAGCTTCAACCACTCCCATTCCTGGAAGTTTAACTCAAAATTGTGCTGCATGCACAGAGAGGCTACTATAATGATTTAACAGGACAGCAACATTATATTGGGAAAGCAAAAAATAAATGCCTGGCTTACATGGGCTCCCTGCCCCACCTGGAAAAAAAATAGAGATCTCTATAAGTGCACAAAATATGTTTATATTAAAGGTCAATATTGTTACTAAAATCAATGAACATAAATAAAGCATTAATATATTTACACAAGCCATTAATAAACATTTAGCTGTATAAATCAATCTTTCAAAAGTGGAGACAACAATGGAGGCAAATTTAACTCTTTCTAAGGCAGGGTTTGATAAGTGTCTAATGAGCAGTTGCATAAATGTCCTCTTTTAGTTCTTCACTCCTGTGATAATTAATTTGCAAACATATGGGGACAAAAAGATGTTGAATTCCACCTGCAACTTCTATGAATTCAGGGCAGATCCCAAAAGAACTACAAATCACTTTCGCCAGCTTTCAAATTATAGAAGCTGTATCTTGTATTTTAAAAAAATAATTTAAATAAATGGTTATTTGTTAAATATGAAAATAGCAGCACTGTATACCAATATCTACAACACTATACCATATGGAAAAGGCATGTACAATGATGATATGTACAGTTAGACTGAAGGGAAGAAATAATAATTAGTACTAGTAGTAGTACTAGTAAAAAGTATCACTGGAATTAGACATACTGGGGTAAAAATTACAAGCAAGTGATACTAAAGTTCTGTCAAAAATGTGGTTTTGAGTAGTGAAAGCAGCCTGAACAGAATAGGAAGACTTTCACCTCAACAGTTAAACAAAAACTTTAACTGGACAAACCACATTTGTAGACACCAAGACATGATTCCACACTATGATGTTTTTCCATTTTAAATTAATGCTGCAGTCTACATAGTGTAATGCAGGCATCACTTCAAGTAAGTAATTATTTTTCATGATATATTTACTAGCAGAAGTAAATTTTTAAACTTCAGAATCCAAAAGTGCCTCTTTTTTAATACACAAAGATTTATGGATGAATGCGGTGTCTAAAGAGCAAAGATCAGAATTATCAATGTGCTGTTCCAAACATACAGTCCTTATTTTTTCATCTAACACTTAGTTAATTATCTCCATAGGGACAAGAAAACAAGTAGAGGAAAGTACACTTTGTGACCAATTGAATAAATAAGTGGATGTTTCTCCAAGACTACAGTAACTGCCAAACACATATAGCTTTAAACTCTGTTCAATCTGATGCAAGAACACAGTTTGAGCTTCCCTGGCTAGAGCAATTTTGATGAGATCCATTTTTCACCTGACAGAATCATGACTAAGAAATGACCCTGGCACACTTATGTTCACAGGTGAGATTTTTCAAGGAAGTAGAAAGCTGAAAAAATCCAAATGAATTATTTTCCTCATCCACAGTCTTCGGAATATAGACCTAGCTCTCCCAGTAGCTTGCCTCTGATCATGTCCAATGCCATATACTTGCAAAGAATGTAGAAAGCTCTCATACTCCATGAAGCCAACAGGGCAACAGTACTGCTAAGGGAGTCAGATATTTTGCAAACTAAGTCAGAGCAATTTAGTAGAGCAGATGACACTCCCCTTATGTCTCCTTGTTAGTGTAATTGCTAGACGTGATTAACTCAAAAAGCTTCTGTACTACTTAAGAAGTTTCAGTAACGCTCTTTAACAGCAAGTGCCACAAAAATAATTCATCTCAACTTCGGTTAACTTCAAAAGTCATCCAGTCCTTAAACTGTTAATAAAGAAGAGAAGAATGCTAACTTCTCCCTGTTTTTTTGGAGAGATGAGAAGTAGGCCAGCATGAGATGCTATTTGGCTGAATTCTCCAGAATAAGCCTCTGGACTTGAACAACACAAAACCTTACAGATGACTGAAAGCAGATGTCACAGGCTTATTTTGAAGAGTGTATGCTCATCTATCACAAACACAAACACATCTGCTCTGGGCCTGATGTTCACTTGTAAGCTTTTCTCCATCTTCTGTTTCAGGACCACTAGTATTCAGATAACCCCATGGTCACAGCTATGAGCACAAACGGCAAGTCCCAACTACAGCAACCCCAGCTAGTCCATTTGAGTAGCCCCTGAAGCACATCCCAAACCATACAGCAGTGGCAGCCTCCTGCTGCCTGCCCCCAGCAGCACTGTGCCACCAAGGAAGAGCTGTGACCAGCCTACCTTCCTCTCACCACGCTAGAAATAGCTGCAGGACACAGGCATTGGAGGTCAGATACTCCTCCTTGCCCATTGTGGGCCTTCCAGTGCATCTCAAGTCACTCCAGAGTGATGGACCTTCAGGGAGGTAGAGCCTGTCACATGTCTGAAGGTACATACAGCAGTGGCTTTTGAGGACATAGAAGCCACTGACAATGATGACAACCATGCTAGGTTTAGCAAATTCTACAATAGAGTAGAACAGAGTATTCACTCAGAACAAAGTTGGACTCTATTTACTACTCAACTAACACTTGCCACATGAGTCTGAATATTTAACATGACTTGGTCATCAGCTGTGGCACTAAAGTAGTTATCTCTAAAGCAGTTTATTATTTATCACTAGTTTGGTATGGTATCATTAAAACCTTGTTTTAACAGTGTCCCAATATAGATCATTTATATCCACACAAGTCCCATATGCTATTTCAGCCTTCTCTCCAAATTGGCCTTAGTCTTTGATTATCACAGAATGGCCAGGTTGGAAGGGACCTTAAAGATCATCTAGTTCCAACCCCCCTGCCATGGGCAGGGATGTCACACTAGACCAAGTTGCCCAGGGCCACATCCAGCCTGGCCTTGAACACTGCCAGGGATGGGGCATCCACAGCCTCTCTGGGCAACCTGTTCCAGTGCCTAACCATGCTCCGGGTTAAGAACTTCCTTTTAATCTCCAATCTAAATTTCCCCTCCTTCAGCTTATAATCATTTCCCCTTGTCCTATTACAATCTGACCAGATAAAAAATTTCTCCCCTTCTTATAATCCCCCTTTAGGTACTGAAAAGCTGCTATAAGATCCCCCTTGAAGCCTTCTCGAGGCTTAAATGTCAAAGACTTAAATGTCAGTTCTGTTACTATTCTTTCAAATGCCTTAAAACAAATAAAATCTCATTAGTTTGGTGGGGCAAATGGAACTAAAGCAGTTTAATATAATCAACAAGAATTTTACTTCTAAGCATCCAAATATAGATGCCTAAATATGACCCCAGTTATGATTTACAATTCCTAGATTATCTACAATTTCCAGTTTCCCAGTATATTAAGAAAGCTTTGACAAACATAACTTGTAGATTAGGTGTCTCAGTATGGATCTCTGTGTAACGCTACCATATTCAATTTCCCCTTTTCACTGCTAAATCAGTAAGAGCAAACAAAAGTAACAACCATCTCTAGTCAGCATCTACAATATTCTCCAGTTGTGCTCCCAAATATTAATGCAAATTTCAAAACTGTTTCAATAAATGGGTGACATCTTGTCTTCCAAAATTAAGCTTCCTAGAGGTCACCAGCTATATTAGCCTTCCAATTTAATATTGGCATCCTAGAATTTCTCAAATCCTCTTCTTAGTCTTGACTAAATATGTATCATGGTAGTATTTTATTAACTTACTTTTCACCTCTTCCATCAGGTTAACAAATACTGAGTACTAGGTCAAGTCCCAGACAAAGGGTCTCCAGCAGTAAAAAAATAGTAATCCTTGATAAACAGTAATTCATTGTGATTGTAAAGGGACTTGAAATCTGCAAATTTGGTTGAATCATCTCCTGGATGCTTTAAACTTCTCACAGAAATGAATTAACTTGTCTTATAATAACATGCCCAAAGGATTTCAGGTGGCTTGTGCACGTCCTCATTTAGCACTAAGACACATGTTTCCAGACACAGAGTATTTCATTGTGTTCTTGGCATGCTATCCCAGAAAGAGGGAGGTCCTTGTTCTTCGTTATGTTACTCACAGGACTGACTATTTCTCTGATGATTTCTGGAAGGCTTCTGCAGCTGAGAATACCCTAACAATCATTTTGGGTGGTAAGCAAGTAAGTAGGGATGGAAAACATGATGATGTACAAGTACATACATATGCAATTCACCATGTCTTTTGTGTAACAAGTCATCCTTTGTGAGACTGAATGATGAGGCTTACACAATTATGCTTGGGGAAAAAAACACTGGGCAGGCCACCCAGTTTTAGTGTATTGCCATGCTCCACATCAAGTCTTCATGCACAGTCTGAAAATCACTTGGGGTCTCNCATCAAGCCTTACACTTAGAGACCTTGCAAGCACATCAGTGCATACTGTATCTTTGGTTTAAATCCTTCAGCATGGGCAGTTCTTAGCGACCCCTTGCTCCTTTACCTCTAACACCTTTTTAAGCTACTTTCTTCGAGTTTGCTCCCCCACTTTTTTGACTAGATGACTCCTTTCTTAACATAAAGGAATTCTGAAGCCCTTTCTGTCACCTCCTCAGACACACAAAGCATGGTCCTTAGTGATGATACCCAGAAATGCCCCCATGTTCCAGAAGAGTGCCATGTGTTTCTGCTGTGTGCCAAGCAAGACATCAGAATCAGCATATCCCACCCATTATCGTGAGTTCTCCTGCTAATGTAAAACACAGTCATTGTGCCTGATGCACCCTATAAAGTGAAGATATCACAGTGCACATGTACAGTAAGTTGTATCTTATTTCCAATGAGGCTGCTTCCCCACAGATACAAATAAAAGCAACTGTAGTAAATTTCCTTTTCTTGGACTCAGAATAAGTGATGTATTTTTCACCCAGGTTTGAAGAGGCCTAAGGGACCTCCTCCTGTGTTTTTAATCATGTCTTGATCATCACAAATGGACAGTCTATAAGTATAGTAGCTTTAAAAAAAAAAAATCTTCAAATCCAAAATATTTATTTTCAAGATGGAGAAGATATAATCAACTCAACAGCAACAAAAAATAAAGTAAGCTTAGCGAATAAAAGAAATCTCTAGCACTTATCTGAAATAAACCCACAAAGCATTTTAGTAGAGAACAGAAGATAAAATTGACTTATTTTTATATAAGCAGGATTACTGATCTAGCTTTATACCCACTACTGACTAATGAGCAATCAAACCCTAGAAGAAGCATTTCAACCATTCCTGGGCAATTTGTTTTTTTGATATAGAAGTTGTTTGTTTAAATGCATTAGAAACACTGTGAATCAGTACAGATTCCAGCTGATGGAGAAGTACTGTTACTTACGACATCTCTCAAAACAATAGTAGTTACCAGCATATATGCAAGTAAATGCTATTTTATTTTTTTAAGTTTTTACCAGTCATTTCCTCTTAAAGATACACAGTATAAAAAAATGAAGAACAATATACATTTACATTAAACTTTTGTTTCAAATCTTCACAAATGTTTACCTGTACATGGTTTACTTTCAACTACTGTGAAAAACACAAATTGTCAAGAGAAAGACGACATTAATATAGGCTTTTCACAATACTTCTATTAAGACAAGAAGACATCATACTGAAGTTAATATAAGCTTTGCAGTATCACGTTAGCAAAGAACATTAATAATGAAATTGTACATTTGCAGAACTCCTGCAAGAGTAACACACTTCTGTTTTCTTTTAAATTTTTAAGTTATCTTCAACTCTAATCACAACCAGACATGGAAGGAGACCTTGCCACAAGTTCATATTTAAGTGTTTAGGTTTACTGTCTGGGGTGGCGGGAGGGAAGACTTTATCCAAAAAGTCTGGACACACAGAAAGACTATTGTCACTCCACTCCCTTCTTCAAAGTAACAATAAGGTTAGCTAGAGAGCCCTGCATCCATGTGCCAACTACAATTTAATCAAAGATAACATACTACCAGCATATTTCTCTGTTTCATATCACTGCATAGGGTTCTGTTTCACTTCCATCTGCTAACTGTTTTATACCAGTGAGGTGCAAAGTAAATGAGGTACGAGACACAAATATGACATGATTTACAATTTTATTGGGGGTTGAGTCATTACCCATCTTACACCATAACAGACTACTTACATTGCAGTAGGTTATTCACTGAATAATGAGAGACAGTTGAGAGAAAAATACTTTAACCTAGGAGCTGTTCTTCCTGCAAGAATATAATCACGGAATTAAAAAAAAAACAAAATTCATCAAGGGCTTAGAGTAAAATGAAGTCTTTCCCAACATTACAATTCTCTTTTTAAAGGTAAACTCACATAATGCCATAGTCACTAAACAAACAAACAAAACTCTTCAAGCCCAAACCAACTGACAACACTCAAAACAAATCTAAACAACACTTGGTTTCCTAAATAAGAACAGCAAGAAGCTATTTACAGTCACCTGCAGGGAATACCTTCCTAAAATAAAGGGGGAAATTTTGCCTCAAGTAAACTCCTTATAACAGTAGTGCAGGATGCTCTACAAAACTTTTTTTTTTTCTTTAATACTATTCTGTATAGTTTCATTTATGTATTACATCATCTCTGCTAACCTGTTCTTGTTAAAAATGCTTTCATCTTGTTATGAATGCACTTCACGTTATCTGTCTCAGTTATCATCTCTAAATTAGTCATGTTTCCTTTAGGCAGAGAGGGCAGGACTTAACTCCCAGGACCACTTCCAAACACTCCCAAAAGCTGTAGCTGTTGTTGCAGTAGGACAACCCAGTGGGTTAGTATATTCCACACCATTCTTTTAATCTCTACAATTAAGACAAAGATCTGGTACTTCAAGGTACTTTTTTCAGATAGGATGTGTAAATGACACAGATGTTCTGTCATCATTTTTTCCTCGCTTCTCTCCTCAATAAGACAGATTTTAGTGCATATGTTTCCCAGAAAAAAACAAAACCAAATGCACTTTAAGGGTCAGATTGATACTCTGCTATTAAAGATATACAAACTGGTGCGCAAATTACAAGTAGATACAAAGCGGTGTTTTCCCCAAGTCATAAAGGAACATAACCTACTGAAAGTCAATTTAAGGGAGGGGAAAAAGAAAAGGTGAGGGAGAAAGAAAAGGTGAGGGACAAAACAAAACACACAGCAAGTTGTTTTCCTGGGTTCAGCTAGGACAAGGTTATTTTTTCACAGGAAGCTGGGAGGATAGCTAACTGAACCAGCCAGTAGGGCATTCCATACCATACTGATGCCCTGCCTGCTGTATAAGAGGTAGGCTGGTCCAGGCAGGCAAGGTGGGTTTTTTGGTATGGGTAGGGACTGGTATAGGATAAGTGGTCATGTTTTATATCACTTGCTTTATATATGACTTCATTAGTAGTATTGTTATTCCTGATGTTTCTTCATTCTTTGTATTGTTCTATTAAACTTGCCTTAACCCCTGAAGTTTTGCATTTTGCTCCCAATCTTCCTCTCCATCCCTCCAGAAGGAAGGAGGTGGGAGGGCAGTGTGTGAGCAGCTGCATGGGTCTCAGCTGCTAGCTGAGTCTAAACCAGGCCAGTTGTTAAAAAAAAACAAAACAAAACACAACAAAATGAAGAAGTTATTGTCACAGCTGATCAACTACACAATTGACAGAGCTGGATAAGAACAAGCTATCTAAGAGTTCCTTCACTTTTACAGTGAATTCTTTCTCTTGGGTGCACTTAATAAGAAAGGGTACATATCTGTGCTTTCAAAACGAGCCGTCTGCCACTGCCTTTTCATCACCAAGCTTCTGCCACACTGTTGCCTCCATACTAACAGCCACTTTCAAGCCCAGTAAGCACTCCATTCACTGCTCAACCTGCAAAGGATTCACAGAGAGCATAAGTACTTGCTCCTCATAAATCAGAGGTTTCTTTCAACTATAGGAACCTGTATGTGCTAGACTGAAAAAGAAGGGATAGAGGATAAACTGTAAAATAAGCACATGGACTTCACATTTCACATACTTTCAGTTATTCTAAGGTATGTTTGTTCCCTCATTTGAGCAATGTTTTGTGCTCTCAAGGGTGCTACTCTGTGTTTTGGCAGATGAGACTGAAAAAAATGAACTGGCACACCAGAAAACGAGATCTATTCAGTTAAGTGAATACTCTGACATTATTCCACAGGGTCAAACCCCTGAACTTCATCCTGGTGTAACACTGTAAGGTGAAACCGCCATAACATTTTTTTTTCCTACAGTTCTCGACATGGTAGTAACTATTCAGAAAGAAGACCTTAATCAAGAGTTATTAGGGAGAATCTAACCCTGCTATACTCAAAGAGCATTCCCTTAGGAATGCAAAGGCCTACACAGAAGCCCTCCAAATAGGTATGTATCCAAAATATTTAGAAACAATTCAAATGTCTCAAAAACATTCAGCGCTCTGAGAAGAAAAAAGCCTTCCTGCCTCCAGGGGTGAGTGATGCAACAGAACATCTGCTATATATTGACCATCACTGAGACTGGGAACATTCGCTTCAGGCCAAGACTACACTTTTAGTTGCACTACAGGGAGAAATCAGGAACTCAGTATTGCAAAAGGCTAGAAAACTCAAATCCGCTTGGCTAGCTAGTCCCACACTGCAGGACTTCTGTTTACTGTTGCTTAGACAAAGAGCAGACTAATTTAACTTAGGATCTAGGCTGTGCAATGGAAGGATTTCAGATCTGAGACAGTGCCCCCTCTTCTTGGAAAATGCCCTGAGAACACCAGTAAGCCCTTGAAGCAGCATTGTTAAGCCTACTATCAGGAATTTAGGACTCCTTGGGCTAAGCCGGGCCTGTCTCAGTCAAGTTGGTACAGGAAGCCTCCCGCTTTATGAAGACGCCAGAAGGGAGACTTTGGCTGCTGCCTCACTGATTCTGCAGCTTGGTCTCCGAGTGGGTTTGGAGACCAGGTAAAGAGGCAACAGAGAAATGCACATATATATCCCAAGAATCAGTCTATAACAGGATCTCCTCTCTGCATAATGGAGACCATAGTGTCTCCAAAACCCAGCTGTTATCCAGGTACCCACCACTTACCCAGAGATGTGTAGCAGAAGGGATTCAATCACCCTGCAGACTGTTTAGAGCCCTCCAATGCTCATCTGCGTTCTCCTCCTTTGTAAGGACCTCAAACCCAGACTGACACTGTTTCACTACTTGTCTCTAGCACAGAATTGTTGTAATGGTTGGCTAAGGTAGATTTTGGTTATTTGAGATCAGACTTGATTTATCTAGAAAGACATGTATGTACTTACCTACTTTATTACAGTTCATTTTCTTAGTGGGTAGCTTTTATTCCTAAAGTTTATTTCAGGAATTGATGGGATTGAATCTCGAATTTTTCACACTGATCTTATCAAGAATAAACAGAATGTCAAACACCTTTACAGTCCAATTCAACTTTTCATTAAAAAGAAGACATTTTATATTTTTAATATTCTTTATATTTTTAGATAATGTATTCATCTATGTCTTCCTGTCCCTTTTATGGTACTTTTCAAGATCAAAATGTTGTTTAATATCTCCAGGCTAAAATTTCAGAATCTTCCCACTTCTGACCAAATTTTATCATGTCATGTGAACCAGCCCATCTGAAAAAGTTACAGCAGTCTAAGACTTTGCTGATTTAGTAGTAAGCTTGATTTTTTTAAACTGCATTTGTGTAATTCAAATGGAAAGAAACTAAAAGGCTTTTCTTCTCCTAGCAAGGGCTCGTGTAACACCACACTGCACTCTGTTTCTGTTACTACACCAGTGTTTCGACTTTCATCAGACTCCATGCCAGTAAAAAGACACAATAAAGGAATTCAGACTTAATCAAGGTTTACTGTGCTCTTTTCAAACAGAGGAACAAGCGTGTTTCTAAAGCCACAAAAGCACATTTGTAGCAAAGTTTTTACCACTGCCAAATACTATGCTAATAGCAAAGCTTTCAACAAGAGATTCATGGGCTGCCCTGTTCAGAAAATGATTAAGATATGCATCAGACCTACGAAGAACACAACAGGAAGTAGAGGAATGGAAAAACAGCAACCTTTCTGCTGTAGAGTACAAGTCAGGCTGCCACCTCAGAGCAGAATTCCTTGCAGTCACTCACTTTAAGAGCTAAGCAGAAGTAATCCCTTTCCAGTATTTACAATCTCACTTGAATTTAGCACAATGCTATATACCTCACCAAAAAGTTATTCTGATGATCTTCTAAACTGTCTTCCAAAGAGTTTTTCAGAATGGCAGTTAATTCTTTAAATAAAAGAAATTTCTTTAAATGCCAAGATTTTTATAACGCCAAAATAATGTACACCTACACAATAAGATATCCGACTAGAACTCAGCAAATATTTATCTTTTATCAGCATTCACTTGGGTATCCAAAACACAAATGCAACTGTCATTTGCAAAGGTAAAATGGAGCTGATATAGTTCTTAAAAAGCACTGTTTGATAGGTTTTATTTGTTTGTTGGAGGGTCTTTTGGGGGGGACTTGCCTTTTTATGAGTGTGTGTGTATGCATATATATAGCTATGGAATATTTTAATGCCTCTTCACTCAAATGGACATCTAGCAAAAGAAAGCTCCACCTGTTTACATTCAAACACATACCGTTTTGGGAAATGTATCTAGCTGAAAGGATTAAGGCAAAACTTAGAGCTACTATGTTAGTAACACCGTTTCAGTCCATTTACATCACCCTGTAAAAAAAAGGGCTCAAAAGTCAATACTGGAAGCATTATTAAACTCTATAGGAAATCAAATCTTCAAAACTATATACCCATGTTATGTATTTATGGATGGAATAGATGAAACAGTAAGAAAATCAGATGTAGTTCACGTAAAGCCTTTATGCTAGCTGGGATTCAGCATAGTGCTTTGTCTGCTGTCTCCAGCACCAACTCAGAAAATCAGTAATGCTACAGAGCTACACTGCTCATTTTTTGTTCTGTAAGGAAAGAACAAAGTAGCTCCACTGTTTTGTCTTCTCGTTGGTTTTATGGACCATCACTTGGCACTTTGTCTCCCTCTGTGATACAGTTTCTCAAGACTTGGTGTTCTTTTAAAAATGAAAAAGGATTTCAAAATGCTTTCAATCAACAGTTCTGGACAACATCTGTTTCACTTGCTGAGGTTTGTAACAACAACAGTCCTCTCACTCAAAAGTGAAATGACAGAACATGCACTTTCTTTGGATATAAAAGGAAGGGGGGAAAAGAAAAAGTCAACTCTTGCTGGAGGATGGTATAACACCACTTAATAGCCCAGCCTGAAAACCTGAGTATGAGATGGCTACAGAAAAAGGAGAGAATCCTGCTCTATGTACAAATGTCATGGATATGGTCTTTAAATTTGAAACTGGGCTTGCTCCTAGAGTCCATCCACCAAAACTTTCAACAAAATACTGCCAGCCCACCTTCAGCCACCTTTTTTCTACACTTATCCCTTCTGAAACAGTTGAGGTCCAGACATGCCTACTACCACTTTCCTTGGTACAACTAATAAAATGAATACGCGAATCAAGAACACCCAAAAGTAGTGCTTCAATCTTCCAAGCTCAAAAAATGTGGCCAATGTTGCGGATTTCTTTGCTTCTCTTCTCTCAGAACCACTCTCCTCTCTTCACTTCTGCCGATTTCAATGGGAAAAGATGGAGTTCCTGATGGCCTGCAGACATTTGGGGGTATCTGGGAGAAGACATGCTCTCTTTTACAGTTCTCCTAGTCTCCTTCCCTCTCAGGAAGATCAGAACATGCTCAGAAGCTATCAGAATGCGAAACCAGCCAGGCAGAAAAGAAGAAAGCTGAGCACCAGGCATGTTGCTTCCAGGAGAAACATGGGCAAGCATGCACATACCTCAGGCTAATAAGCAGGCTTTCAAAGCCCAGAACACAACAGAATTTATTTTCCTTGCACTGCAAATAGGGAAACAGGATGTGATCAAGCTTCTCATCACTACACAGGGCTCCTGTGCTGCCAGTGTCACATGTGATGCAGTTTTTTCAGGCGGGTGGCCCCTGCAGGAGGCCTCGGCTACACCAAATGGAATTCAAAGTTTTGCTTTCAAATGTAATTCACTCCTTATTTNCATCTGACACAGCTGGTCTTAGTAAAGAGGGCAGGAGGCAACTTTCATGTTAGAAAAAGTCTCTGACAAATAATGTTAGAGCCATTAAAAAAACCTTCAGAATACCCCAAGTTCTGTGAAAACCAGTGTGCAATCCACCAGGATCTTCCAATACAGGCAAAACCTGAGCTAAAATCATAAAATCTCGAGTCTAAGCACAGAGAACAATGAAAGCATTTCCCTTCTCTTGAGCCTGTATTACCACAGTGGAAGAAGCCTTTTAACTAAACACAACAATCGGGACCAGAACAGGCCACTTCATTTTTTTCCTTCTCAGTAAAAGCAACAATTGATAACACAATTTCCAGCTTCCCTGTGGAACTAAGACATTATGTAGCATTACGAATGAGCAATGAATGCTGCAAAGATGCAGAACTGTTCTAAAAAGTCATTCATAAATATGTGTCACTGGATGCATGAGGTTCAGATTTTCTGCATTTATGCTCTACAAGAAGCTTTGATTTTGGTGACCATAGTGCCCTCCTTTCCTTGCTTCTCATTCATTAAGCATTAGTAAACTACAGCTACGCTTAGTCAAAAAAACAAGTCTCAAGAACTATAGTGTCAGAAATTTGTTTCATCATCAACTCTTAAATGTTTCTACATAGTGGCATACTGAGCCTATGTATGCCAGACATTTAGGTTGCCATCACTATGTGTCAACTAATAATACTGTAGCCTTACCTGGGTATCACAGGAAGGGGACATAGAGGAAAAGAGGGGCTGATCTAATAATTTACACAAAGCAGCAAAGGTCACAGATGAATTGTTATCTCTCAAAGACAGGAAGTAATAACTTTTAAAGCAAAGCTAAATTTCAACATTAATATTTTTAAGGTGTATATAACAGAAAAACAGTGGAGGCTTTTAACGTTATTATTTTGATTACTCACACATTTTTATCTGCTCCTTTTCCATGTCTTTAAAACAGTTTACAGCATTACTGTTGCAGAGATCTAGTATTTCTGATTAGTAATCTACTAAATACATGTTCTAAGTATTTGTAAAGATCATACAATATATCAAATGTTATAGTTGTTAGGAGTTCATGAGTTGGCTAAACACCTAATTCTTCTACAGTATCTTGGCAGTTTACTCTGGAGACCTATATAAAAGCTTATTAATCTTATTTTATAAGGACCTTTCTCTCTTGATTAGAAGTTCAGCATAAAATTTGTACCTAAAATGCAAAAAATCATTTCAGTATAAAGCAATAACAATTTTATAAGCCTAAAATTATATACACTCCTGCATTTCACCGATCATGGTATATAGTGAGAATGAGGTTCTAAAAAAGTTATTTAAAGTCATTTTGTTATAATCTGTACTACTAATATTTTGAAGAATTCAAGTTTAAAGAGTGCCCAGATGTGGTTTTCAGCCCAAACACTCTTGTGTCAGGCAGCCTGATTTTACATAAACCTCACTACCAATGTAATCAATACCTGTATAATGTAATCATACACAAGATCTGCATAACTTCCATCAGATCAGTTGCTGTTTACAATGCCTGCTTTCAGGACAAACCCTGCTTTTTAAAGAATACTCGAATTCTCATACTTTACAGAATAAGACAAGCAGCACTGCTAACCATCCTTCACAGAACTCTGTTTCTTCACCACTGTTCTCAATCTTTTTAAGGTTTTTGTATTTAGAAAAGAACATTTGCCTCTCACTTATATACCAGGAAGATGCTATAGCAGCCATGATGCTCACCTGAAATCTGTTGACAAGAAAGGGGATGAACCAAGCATGAGGTGATTTCTCTCTGAGAGGGTTAAGTGGAAGAAGTGGAGCTGACATCATCTTTCACATTACCACTATGTAGGGAAGGGTATGTCACACCACTCACCCATGCTCATCTTAATAGGCAAATTTTCTTTGCTCGCAGCCTCCACAAGGTGTCTCCTAGCCTCCATCACAGCTTCCTTTTGTTTGAGGTTCATGAAGGACTCCCAGAGAGCTTTGGCAGCTGGATCACTGTAAGAAAATGGCAGGGTTACACTAAACATTGCTTGAATGATGGCATAAGCTTAAGACAACATTTATATTTTAAGATGAGTGCTTCTACTTAGTAATTTCTCTGAGGTAGGCAGTGTATAAAATAAAGTGGTATAAAAGATTGATTTTTCTCAGCAGAACAGTTGTTACAGTTTTACAGAAAACCTAGAAATTTTTGCTACCAGTTATAAAGCATTAGAATTTACAAATAATAAATAAACATGTCAACCTCAAAGTAACCATTACTGTTCAACCATGGGAATATCAGAAACAGTCCAAACTGTTTCAGTTACCAAAAAAGCTACGGAAAGGATGGACTCTAACTTCCCCATGAGAGTTTAAATCTCAAAGCCAATACTTCCAGCACTGAAGGCCGTTGGTATGATTTGATGAACTACTATCACTTTGGCTTCATGGATTCTCCTTAAATGAAAAGGCTAATCCATAGCAGAATGTAACTGCCCTTATGGTTTCCATATTTACAGGTTTCCTTTTTATTGTTGCTGTTGCTAAGATTAAACTAGGAATTTGTTAGGCTGCTCTGCACTCAGTTCCCTGTCAGTCTTCTCTTTCCTCCAGGACACTGCATTTGTTGCTCTTGTGAATGAATTCAGTGTTTTCTGAGCAAGGGCAGGGAGGATAAGGGAGGAAAAATCCTTGCCTGGAGCTAAAGCCACACATCAGGATTAACTGTGTTGGAGTTCTTTTTATTTATTTTCTTTCTTTGAAGAAAAGGTTTTCTTCTAGTTGTTCCTCAGGAGACATTTAAATCCTAAATACGGTTTCATGTCATTTACAACATGCTTATAAACATGCCAAAACAAGCTTTGTTTCATGGAAAATAAAACCCCTCAACAATTCATCTGATACCCATTACAGAGCAGCTGTGCTTATCATAGAATCATAGAATGTTAGGGGTTGGAAGGGACCTAGAAAGATCATCTAGTCCAACCCCCCTGCCAGAGCAGGATCACCTAGACAAGGTCACACAGGAATGTGTCCAGGTGGCTCTTGAATGTCTCCAGAGAAGGAGACTCCACAGCCCTCCTGGGCATATGCTCTGCTGCAACAGCAGGGCTGGATTTAGCAAATCTGTGCTATCTCCCAAACCAGGTAAGAGGATCACCATGCCCAACTCCTGTCATCCCAGGAACCCATACCCTCTGTCAAAACCTGAGTGGGTGGAAGGACAATGGGAAGAACGTTGAGTTACCCTTCAGAACAAACTTCAAATGAATAGGAAGAGCAAATTTCATTCTATTAACATAAAGAAAGGAAAAATCAGATGCATGACAGCCTTTCCGTTTCTCTTTCATAGTATAACTAGACCTTCCTCCACTGACAGAGCCACAAGGCAGAATATCCCAAAGCAGACAGGGCATTTGCAGCAGCTCCCTCTATTCCATTATCCAGTGGGATCTAAGTACAGATGCTATACACTCTTCACAGGCAGCAGCTCCAAGGGGATTCATCACAATAAAAAGCATGCCAATTTATAACATGACACTGCAAGAAATAAGAAAGATTTTCAAGACAAATAAGATGCTTCAACATAAACTATCGGATCTTTAAGTATGTTACTTTTACAGACTAACTATTCAATTATTATGATTCAGTCCTATCCACCCAGAATCAATTTTAAATCATAGAATTATTTCGGTTGGAAGGGACCTCGAGGTCATCTAGTCCAATCCCCCCACAGTGAGCAGGGACATCCCCAACTAGATCAGGTTGCCCAGAGCCTTGTCGAGCCTCATCTTGAATGCCTCCAAGGATGGGGCATCAACTACCTCCCTGGGCGACCTATTCCAGTATCACAGTATGTCAGGGGTTGGAAGGGACCTAGAAAGATCATCTAGTCCAGCCCCTCTGCCAGAGCAGGATCACCTAGACGAGCTCACACAGGAATGTGTCCAGGTGGCTCTTGAATGTCTCCAGAGAAGGAGACTCCACAACCCTCCTGGGCAGCCTGTTCCAGTGCTCCATCACCCTCACTGTAAAAAAGTTCCTCCTCGTGTTAATACTAAACCTCCTGTGGTCCAGCTTGCTCCCAT
>VWZO01010221.1:53605-68121 GCA_013396975.1 Bucco capensis
GTCCCATTCTCTTGGCTTGGGGGGCTGGCTTCCCTCAGTACAGGTGTTACTTTCATTAAAGACTGAGACCAAGAAGGCATTCAGCACCTCAGCCTTATCCTTGTCTTTTGTTACTTTATTTCCTTCTGGGTCTAGTAGGGGATGTAGGCTCTCTTTGTTCTTTCTTTTGTTGTTAATGTATTTATAAAAGCTTTTCCTGCAATCTTTTACTTTTGAAGCCAGATTAATTTCTAGTTGGGCCTTGGACCTTCTAATCACCTCCCTACATAACCTTACAATTTCCTTATACTCACTATGAGTGGCCTGCCCCCTTTTCCAGAGGCCGTAAACTCTCTTTTTTTCCCTTATCTTCAGCAATATTTCCCTATTCAGCCAGGTTGGTCTTCTGTGCTGCCGGCTTGTCTTAAGGCACATAGGGATGGCCTGTTCCAATGACTGAGACCAAAAGGAATAGGAAAATTTTCTTTGAAATTTTTACTGAGCATCATGAAAGAGGAAGTTTTGGTTGGTCTTACAGTGAAGCATATGATGTATGGAACAGAATTTTCATGGACACTGTAGCAAGAATAAAAAAATTGCTGAGAACACACAAAATCATAAGCTCATTTCAGACAGACAAGAATTGTTAAAGGATTGCCTCAAACCAGCTTTTAAAACAACACTGTAATTTAAGTTGCAAAACTGCTATGTTTCATAGAAATGACTGTGTTTCAATGAAACCATGACCATTATACTCCAACCCAGGAAGAGATATGCTCCCTGTTATCAATGGAACATGGCAGAATTTAAAAACAATTCAGGAGGTTCTTAGAAACACAACCAACACAGCAACCCCAAACTGCCCCACAATTGCTCTGTTTACCTGTAGCTCTTTGCTTGGGGCTGAATTCCTTTCCCCTCATCCACAGATAATGAATAGTAAATCAGGCTCTTAAAATCTGACATATTTTTGGTCCCACGGGTGAACTGAATTACAATAAAATTTAAGAATTATTAAAGTTTGTCAAGGGTTCAGTTCACATCAGAAATTGATTAAAAAGAAGGGGAAAATCCCTCCCAACAGAAGTGAATGGTAACACATAGTTCTATATTTTGCCCTCCTTTTTTTTTTTAATGAAAAAAATAAGAGAGAAACTTAACTTTTTTGGTGGTCATTCACCATCTGAAGCAGGTTTGTCACTTGCCAAATGAACCAACTTACATTTTATCAAATTTTCCCTCGGTCGCAGTATCATGTAAACTTGTAAGGACAAGAATCTTTACCACAGTACTGTTTCATATTGATCTAAACAGATACACATCCAAGAAAGTTTTTTGATTTCAGAAAGGCAAAAAGTTGAACACACACATCAGCATCCATGACAAAGAATGACTTTACTTGTTAATAACCACACGAGACAATGCAGCTGTGCACAGAATGATGTTATTGAAAAGTAATGCAATTCTACTCCTTGCTGCTTCCAGTATCAAAGAGTAATAGTGTAAACCGATGACACTAGTGCACATTAAACCAATAATGAAAAATAATTCAAAACAGCAGAAAAATAATCTGTGGACCGTACTTTACCATGACAAAAGTCAGCACAAATGCATGCACACACACACAAAGAATCTGAAAATTAATTTTTAAATACTCCCATTTACATAAACCAGTAATACAGAACTCCTGTGTCACCTTAATATTAGAACAGTTAGTGAAAAACTTCTTAGAAAACACTCAGAGCTCTTGCAATAGTTCAAATATATGGTAAATTCTAATATGGTCACATTCAATCATCTTTTAGATAGACAGCATTTCTATGATGTTTCACCTAATTACGGGCAGCCAATACAGCATTTTCCCATGTTAAAAACAAAACTATACAGTTCAAAGAGTAGTTGGGGAGCTATGGATTCTCATCATCTTTGTGTTCTGTTTATTTCAGTTATTCTCAAGATCATATCACCAATATCCACTTGAACCTGTAAACTCCAAAGTCAACCAAAGGTGAAACATAAGGAAGCAATATAATATGGAGCATTCAACTAGATTATATGTTGTGAACCATTAAGGCAGTTTCCTTAAACCACACTTTCTTTTATTCTTTCTCAGTAATATAAGAGATAAGAAGATAAACTCCATATTGATCCAGAATTTAATTTGGAGGATTTACAAACGGTCTAGTAATTCCTTTTATAGAGTAACTGTAGAATTTACTAACTGTGGCTTTCTAGAAAATGCTATGTAACAGCCTTCCTGGGCAGCCTGTTCCAGTGCTCCGTCACCCTCACTGTAAAAAAGTTCCTCCTCGTGTTAATACTAAACCTCCTGTGGTCCAACTTGCTCCCATTCCCTCTTGTCCTAACATTCGATGACATTGAGAAGAGCCTGGCTCTCTCCTCCTGACACTCACCCTTAACATATTTATAAGCATTAATGAGGTCCCCTCTCAGTCTCCTCTTCTCCAGCCTGAAGAGACCTAGCTCTCTCAGCCTGACCTCATAGGGCAGCTGTTCCACTCCTTTAATGATCTTGGTGGCCCTGAGCTGGACTCTCTCCAGCAATTCTCTATCCTTCTTGAGCTGAGGGGCCCAGAATTGGACACAGTATTCAAGGTGGGGCCTCACCAGGGCAGAGTAGAGGGGGAGAATAACCTCTCTCGATCTACTGGCCATGCTCCTCTTAATGCATCCCAGGATGCCATTGGCCCTCTTGGTCACAAGGGCACATTGCTGGCTCATNCCCTCGGAGATGGTGGGAAGAACAAGCTGTTCCATCACCTTTCGAGGGATGGAGGTGAGGCTGACTGGCCTATAGTTACACAGGTCATCTTTCTTGCCCTTTTTGAAGACTGGGATAACATTGGCCTTCCTCCAGTCCTCAGGCACCTCTCCCGTTCTCCAGGACCTCTCAAAGATTATGGAGAGCAGCCTAGCAATGACCTCTGCCATTTCCCTCAGCACTGTTGGGTGTATCCCACCCGGGCCTGTGGACTTGTGGATGTCCAGTTTGCTCAACTGATCTCTGACCCAAACCTCATCAACTGAGGTCAAAACTACCTTCCTCCCATCTTCCTCTGCAGTTTTAAAGTTCTGGGACTCCTGGTGGTTGGTATTAGCAGTAAAGACCGAGGTGAAGGTGGCATTGAGTAGACTTCCTTTTGCTTCCAACATACTTGAAAAATCTCTTCTTGTTATCCTTGACCTCTCTGGCCAGGTTAAGTTCTAAGGAGGCCTTAGCTCTCCTTGTTGCCTCCCTATACCCTCTGACAACCTCATGTATGAGTTGTGACTGGCAGCACTGAGTACACACGAAAGCCTTACAAATACAACAGGTCTTAAGATCAAGAGAGGTCTGTATGTGGACCAAACAGCAAGCAAAATCTCTGCAACTCCTGGGATATCTTACCTCTCACATGGTTATTCTTCTGCAGATGACCCATGCCAACACTAACAAAGCTATATGTGCAGATAATCCAGACCATCTCTATTTGTGACACGAGAGGGAAATATATAAATTGTCACCCCCTACACATGCTGTGGCATCCACATCAAAAATGTATGTCAAAAACTATAAAATAAAGTGAGCAAGCAGAAAAGGCTGACATTGCAGGGAGAAATTATTTACGTCAGGACTCTTCATCTTTTCCAAACCACAAGGAGAACTAGTGCTTAATTCCATAGCAACTTGTCTGCAAATTACAAAATTATTACAACTCTGAATTGGGTTACTAACAAAACACCAAAGCACCCATACACTTTTGATAATTTAAATATAAGACTATAATGTACATATACATGGGAGTCATCTACACAAACAGACTTAACTTTGCAATTTGGCAGCTCTAATCACTTTCTACAAACCAGACTGCCACTGATGTTTCACACCATTATGACTACTGTAACCAACTGCAACATGGTTTTTGCCATAGTGCTAATGTTGGAAGATGTTAACCTGAGGCAAGTCTCAAGGAAACAAAGGCACATTAGGGAAGGTAAAGGGTGAAGGAAAAGGAACCCACACAGAGCTGTTGCTGCTCATCAGGTTGAAGCATGACTGAAAGGGAAGCATTAGTCACGCAAACAGCCCTGAAACAGAAGCCATGCCTGGAAATTGTACCAACAAGAAACAGATCACAATCTTTGCCTGATGTCCTTTCATGACAGTTACTTATCAACTTCAAGAACCTCTATAATCTTGCATGATTATTATCCTGGAACCAAATGCCTCTGATGGTATTAAAATAGATGAATTTCATCAGGCACAGTCTGTAAATCACTTGGGGTCTTNTGATGCTTGAAAGGCTTCTAAGATATGCTGTGGCCCTCTCAGTGACTGTGAGAAAGCAGACCGTTCTCATTCCAGCATTACTACAAAATTCACTCTTGTTCATCTAACAGCGGCTAAACTCTACAGAGGTAAAGGAAAAAGGTGCACACAAGTGATTTCTTAAAACTTTCTAATATTCATGACCATCATTTAGTCCTGAGTTTCAACTGGCTGCCTTTTAGTCCAACAAATTGGTTCTGTAAAATGTTTCATTCCTACCAGCTGCAGGACAGCTTACACTGAATGCCAGACTGAGTTACTGTAAGAATCAAGTTAATTGAAAGCTTCTGAGTAGGATTTTGTACACTACAAGGTATATCAAAATTCTTCTCAAGCAGGTCTCTAAAACATGTTATTTTAGAATTACTTGTCAGGGATTTTAATTTAGTTTTTGGACAAAGCAAATGAATTATGCTAAAAATAAAGTCTGATCCTTACAGCATATTTATTACTTGGGAATACGACATGTAACATAATAGGTTACTTCAGAGCATTTTGTTCTGTGTTTTAAAGCTATTGCATAAGGTTATTTTAATAAAAAATATTCCAGTGAAAGAATAGTTAGTAATGAGGTGATGACAGCTGAATCTACATTCAGGGATTGCACTGGAGTGCCAAGTCCACTTTTACAGATGCACTGGTTAGCTATCCAACATATATCCTCAAGGCATATAAAAAAGTATATTTTGGGTCACATTTGGCAGCAGAGATAGATGAGACAAGTGAAAACATTTACCAAGAACACATCTGAAATGTGTTTTTCTTATTAGAGAAACGTAAGAAAATAAACCCAGGTACCATGGAATGCCAGGAATTCCCTCTGCTCAATGTTTTTGATTTACAAGGCCACTTTTTGGTAGTCTCCTTTGACCTCCTTCCCTCATTTGCTGGCCTAAAGCCTTGAGTTACTGATACAACCTCTTGACTAGGCCATTTTGAGAGCTTAATGTACAGGAATATGCCTTCATCACAGAAGGAAAGACAATCCTTTCCATAAGTGATTCTTACCAAAAAATCATTGCTTATGAAGTCTTACGGCACAAATTAAATATACTCACTTTACAAGTTGAGAAGAAAAATTCAACTAGAGACTTGGAGACTCAAAGTAAATAGTGAAAAAAGTAATCTGAAGCAGATCTTGCATCCTAAAGATGTGTTGTTTGAATGTGCAGGGCCAAATTCTCCACTAGCATGCTGGTGAAAGCAAATTTAGATCAACTTGAGGGCTCGACCCTGCATATGTTCCTTACTCACTTCTTGCTTCAAAGCAGCATATCTGTCATAGTTTCAATGTAAACCTAGAGCCCTAGGTTCTTCAGATCTTATACAAACCTAATATGGCCAATTCTAGTCTTCAAAAGCAAACTGACAGATAGTCAGAAAGAATAAAGCTCCAGCCTCAGGCTTTCATTTTTAAAACCATTTCCATACTCAATCTGTCACAGAGAACAAGATAAGGACTTCTGTCCACATTGCACATGTTTATCCTGTGTTCTGGATATCTTCTCACAATCCCTCCTTGATACATTTCTGCCTACCACAGAATGAGTAAGGAGAACAGAATTTTGTCTTAATCCAAAATCTCTGGATTTTTGGTGGCTGTTTGAAGTCATTCAATATTAATGCTGTGTCTTCCTCCTAAAAAGGGCTTGCATAAGAAGTGTGTTGGGTGCTAATTCCCCTCCTCCCCCACATTCCCTCTTTACCATCAAAGCAAGTGTATCATTGGTGGTATTTTCCGACCTGTGCAAAGAGATTTGAAGCCATGACATACTGTCCTGTCACTAATAAGAAGTGCAGCTTTTTCTGTTGAAGATAATTTCCTTTTTCTAAGGTGTAACTGGAGCTCAAGTATCCATGTGCGACATACACATTCAGTTCATGTTCTGTTGCTGTTTCCGGTAATTGAAAATGGCTCAATAAAGATTTCTTTTTCTGGTTGCTTATTTAAATAAGTAGTATAGTCATGGAGAGACTTAGGCAAAGTCATAAAACTTTTCTCTCCAACAGCAAGCATGGGAATCTTTCCCAGTTGAAGATCATTTTAAAAATACATTCACAATCTATGGAAAATAAGTGGTACTTGGTGTGGCACAGTTGTCCAGAGTCTGCAGAAGGACCACTTCTGGGACATAGTTCATCAGGGCATAAAAACCGGCTTGGTTTGGTCAGTTATTACAACTACTTTTGAAACTGTGAGCAGCAAAACCCATTTCAGCACCTCTTTGCTACACTTCATGAAAACAATATGCACAAAGAGAGGTGAACACTGGAGCTAGGCATTATGAAGTAGAATCAAAAGATCTTCAATATAAATAACAGAAGCCATAATAAACATTCCTTAGCCATGCTAAATAACAGAAAAGCAGGCTGGATTACTGGATCACTTATTAAAAATTAAAATCAATGATTACATTACTATTTATCTGTATAAAACCAAGTATTTCTCTGTGCACAGATCCTGTCTATTTCCAAAGTAAAAGCATCTTTAACCTCTGCCAGGTGAAAAGCTCACTTTACATAAATGTTAGCCTGCGTAAGCTTTGATTCTTGTTTCATATTAAGTTTGGAATCATGAAAGAATCCCTACCATACATTCAAAACTTGCAAAAAACCCTGTAGGAAACAGATAACACTGTTTCCTTCCCAAACTTTGATTCAACATCCAAATGAGCAGTTGTCAATTTGTTCTTACCATCAGTCTATTATGGCACACTTTTCTCTGTTGTAAGATACAGCAGGCTACTTTTTAGTATGAAAATGATAAACTAAAACACCCCTCCAGGACACTCAAGTCACTCTCTGTTCTAACACTATGGTTGAACAGCAAATGAGTAGAATCATAGAACAGTTACAGCTGGAAGAGACCTTGAAGATCATTGACAAAGGCTGGGCCTTTGTCCTAGCCCTATCAACCTGCTAAATGATGCCCCCCAATGCAACACCCACCCATCTCTTAAACACCTCCAGGGATGGTGACCCAACCACCTCCCTGGGCAGCCTGTTCCAATGGCTGACAACCCTTTCAGGAAAGAAATTCCTCCTAATATCTAACCTAAACCTCCCCTGGCGCAATTTACATCCATTTCCCTTTGTCCTATCACTCTCCACTAGGGAGAACAGACCAATCCCTGCCTCTCTACAACCTCCCTTCAGGTAGTTATAGAGAGCGATGAGGTCTCCCCTCAATCTCCTCATTTTCAGGCTAAACAGGCCCAGATCCCTCAGTAATAACACAGTATGTAATAACACAGTAATCCCACAGTATGTAATAAGGCCAATATACATCACTGCATTTTAAAACCTGATTGTTGAGGTTATTCAAGAGGCAAACTTGAAGGCAGTTGGCCAAGCAGAGGGGGAGCTAGTCTTAGAAAAATCTCACAATGGCAGTCAAAGCTACAGTCACTGGGAGATTGTACTATATGTAAAACAAGGAAGACCGGAGCTCACTTTGGATATTTAAAAAGTTTACTTAGACACAGTCTTTATGCTGCCACTGAACTCTGACTATATCTGCATGAAAATGCACATTGGCTACACCAAAAAAAAAAGCAATTTGCAAGATTACACTGGGAAAAAAGAGACTTGCAAAATTCACGAAGAAAAGTAGGGATGTCAAGTTTTAGAAGAAATGCTGCAGACAGCCCAAAACCCATCACCTGTAAGCAATATAAGATTCTCCCTTTCTGTCCTGACTGAAAACATCAGTAGTCATGAGTTATCAGATTTGTCCTCTGTTACATCCTGCAACAAATGTAGCAGCAGAACAGAGAGCAATGCTAACAAATAAAAAGGCAAAAGAAACTAGCTGAGGGATTGTACTTACTGAATTCCCTTATAGACATTAAGTTAGTTTGCTGTCCTAACCTGCTGAAGACAAAAGTAATTTTCTTTATCAAGGATAATATAAATACAGACAGTTATTCAGAAAAAATAAGGATGTCTTAAAATACTAAGCATGAACTGTTCTGCATTTTGCCATTTTCAACTAGCAGATTCTACAGGCAAAGGCATCTCAAGCCTCTTGACTTGTACTCTGAGGGTGGCTACATGAGTGTCAGGAGGCCCAGGAAGAAGTCTGAATTCCAGCTGAAAACTTTCATTAGTAAGCCTGGGTAGCCCAGATAAACAGTGCAGATAGAAGTCTTAAAAGCACAAGGAACAAAGTCTCAAGCAGTCCAGCTTCCCACAACCCCTAGAAGTCCTTTTTTTGGGCTAAAAGACATAGATAAGGAAGAACTACACAGCTGATGCCAACAGCTTCTCAGTCCAATTCATTCTTTATCTCAAGGAAAATAAGCTTCAAGCTTCCTCTTATCTAGAAGACAACTTCTAAGGCTTCTGAGGCCTGCCATAATAGGCAATTGAAAAAAACACAGCACCTCTTCAGACAGGATTCTGGTCAGATGAAGAACCTTCATGTGATTCCTCTACTGGTTACCTCAGGAAACCCACAAGTGAAGCAAACGAGAATTTTGCAGAGCGTCAGCAAAGTCTTCTACCAATGCTGTACATTACACAGTGCAGGAAGGCCAGAGGTCTTAACCTCTTCCTAGACTTTTCCACCCTCAGCACACCCCTCTCACTCCTTCCTTCTTCCATTTCAAGGAGGTCCCACACTGAAAGGATCCAGGCAAATACAAACATTTATTGTAAGATATTATAAATCTTATCAGCTTATTCATCTTACCCTGTGGCAACAGCTAATTATGTTCATTTGATTCAGGCTGGTTTGAAACTGAGCAGGAATTCTCCTGAAAAGCTTGTCTAACTGACAATCCCCAGAAACTGATGGAGCCAGGGCTCTTATTCCCAAGAAGATTACCTTGAGAAATTTCAAACAAAGTGATCCTGCTCTGGCAGGAGGGTTGGACTTAGATATCTTTCTAGGTCCCTTCCAACCCCTAACATTCTATGATTCTATGAAAGACACTCTGAATAGACCTCGATTCAGGACTAGATTTTACTCATGCAGACTAAAAGTGAAGTGGTCAGCAGGAAGACTGCCAGTCCAGGAATGTGGTGGCAGTTGGGGATGCTGCATATGGGACATTCCTACTGCCCAATCAACTGCTTAGAGAAGCATCCCCTGGCTGGATTGCTGAAAAGGCAAAAGGAATCAACAGAAAAACCCTATAAGGCCAACACATCTCCCTATAAATGGACCTCAGGGGCAGAGCACAAGTCCTAGAAGCACAGGGCTGGGCTGTAATTTCTCCTGTCACTGGTGAAGAAAAATGTCTGGGTTTTTTAATGCGAAGCAGGAGGCTGGGTCCCAGGAGAGCAGGAGCACACAGCTCCCGGCAGAGAGAAGTGTCCAGCAGCCAAAAAGCTGTAGGAACAGCCCAGGAGCAGGGACAGGCAGGGAGCTAGCACAGGCAGGGTACCCCAGCAACACCCTGCTGCTCCTGAACTGCCACCAACAGACGAGAGCAGATCCAATAGTGGTTTACAGCGAGCAGCTATCCCTCTCCCCACCTGAAAGGGCCTTCTTACCCATTGTTTTGGTTTACCCTTTCTCCTCTGCAAGACTCTCAGTGGATATTAAGCAATATAGTCAGATCATCTGGATTTTTGTACTGTAGTATTAATGTTTCCTCTTTAATATTAACATTCCAGAAAGGAAAATTAATTTATGCCATAAATTCCCAGTTCATTCAAGAATAACAGTGTTCCAAATTACCTTCTTATTGCAAGCTTTTACAAACTTACACATGCAGAAAAGTTTTAGGTAGTTTGGGTTTTTTTAAAATTCACATCTACAAGTGGCATAAAGGAAATACTTTAAAAAAATTGAAAAATACCACAAAGATCCAAAAAACATGCTCCCAAAGCCTAGTTAGTAATTAATTCTGTTAAGAAAAACATCACCGATACCATTCAGATGCTTGTTCCTCAGTTATAAGAGGTGAAAAATTGAGAATAGAATCATCCATTAAAAAAAAGTCTTATTACCCAGCTTAACAGGAGACTTCCATCTCCTTTCCTGTTTTAATTCTTGTTTTCTTTGCCATGCAAGTACAAATAATCGTTCATTTTAAATTCACATCATACATGATTGTTCAAAGAATACTGCAGTGATGTGTTCTACTGAGGTCATTGGAACTGCAGTTCCAACAGCTCACAGGAAAGGAGGTCTGCAGATACAACCCAAAATAGTCTCCTCTCCACAGTGCAACACAGCACTGCAGGTAGGACACAGTACTGAAGAAAGGGCTAATGGAGATTGTGCCTTTGCTGTCCTGACACCTTAACTCCCCATGTAATCATTTGGACCACTATTTTTACCCTGCAAAGGACCAGAACCCCTAGGATTTTCTGCCACATCGTCTGCCAACTTGTATCCTGAGAAACTCCCTGTTTTAAAAAACAAGTTCCTTCAACAAGGACTAGGAGAGGAAACTAGGAGAGGATAAAGAAATTAAGTGACCTGTTCAAGATCGCACTGCAAGCTGACAGCAGAGCCAGGTCTTGAATACAAGTCCCCTCACCTCACAGCCCTTCTCTGTGCTCAAAGTTGTTCAAGTCCCACCAGTATCAGGAGCACACTGCATCATCACATCATACCCAAGATTAAAGCTGCAGCTGGAGTGAGGTTTTCCATCCGAACTCGAACAGTTTTAGCACTTGTAAACAAAAGTATTAATCAGTCCAAAACAGGAATAACAAACTCAGAACTAAGGAGGATTGGGAGAAGTCTGTATTTTCAATTGTCATCAATATAAAAGACATTGGAATTTTACTATTACATCTTCAAGAATGTTCTAAATTTTAACCAACTCCCCCCATTACACCTCTCCTTCTACCTCTCCTACACAGACGTAAGGAAAGATTTTTGCAAGTGCCATGTTTCAAACATCTGGCCTGCACATCAGTACTTTCTGTATCACACCCATCAACATGCTCACCTCATTCTGAACTTATCTTTCCCCTCAGTGCAAATCCAGATGATTCAGTGGCTCTATCTGCTTTGTCAAAAGTGTACCGATGCCTCAGCTGTATTGCTCACTGGATAGATTTAGGCACAGGGACCCAAACATGAAATGTGTTACATTACAGTTTTGCATCTTCATGGAAAAATGCTTGCTGTAAGAACCCAATGCTTCTTTGCATACTGCATTAAATACATACTTTAAGTGAAAATCTGGTCTTTTTCTGATATTTTAACATCATATTGAATTCTAAGAAGCTTGCAAACTCCAAAGGCTGGAGAAAAGAAGCAAGAAATCTCTACTCAGCAAGTTCTTGAAATGCATGTAAACAAATTAAATATTCAGTTTATTCAGCAAAATATGAGAGCACATCAAAAGTGTTCCTGTGTAATAAAAGAGTAGATTGAAAAGAGCAAACAGTCCTTTCTTCAGTTGCCCACAGTTCAGTATCACATAACTCTTTACTTCTTACACCACAGACCTGCAGCCAGCATGTAGGCATCTGAACACTGATTCGGATCTCTCGGCTCCCAGCTTGCAACAGGTGGAAAACAGCAAAAGATAAACCTCCCTCAATATAAATCCATTACTGACAGCAGAATGCTTCCACATGATAAAATACCAATCGTAAACACACAAGATAGGTGCTTTGAGAAACAAAGTGGTCAAAATGTTACCAAATGGACAAGATGATGGCTCACAAACACAGAGAACTTCTTCCAAGCAGACAACTCCTAGAAGCCATGTATGCTTAAAATCAGAAGCTGAAATTTGGACGAATTCCTCCAAAAACAGTCTCTAACTAGAAAGATAGCTGCTAATGATAATAATGATAATTTCTACTACTTTTATGCATCACGTTTGTCTATCGTTGTTCTTAAATAGAAACCAACACTGCTGATCAAGAGTGTATGTCTTTAGTTTTATGTCTATAAAAACTTTCAGGTTTTATATATATATCCATCTGCATATAAAATTTTGACATAATTCTCAAAGAGCATACCTTTCAACTAACATTCACACTGAGGCAGCAACATGTCAGTGACTGCAGTAGAGCAAACAATTACTCCACAAGATTTTTGAGGCTACTAAGACATAAAGTTAAGAACTCTAGAACAGATTTATTCTTTAAAAAGAAATTCTCTTCCTCAAAGAAAGTACCTTCAAAGTACAGTAACTTCAGCAGCATATGGCATTTACATTTTCATCTAAATCTTTAAAGAAGCCCATTATTTCCTTAGATTTGAGAAAAGAACTCTGCTTTATTTCACCACACCAGCCATAAATTATTCATTAATTCTGTTTGCTAACTCTGTAATAGAGCCCAGATGTTTCTGCTGGAGAGGCATTCCATAAGAAAAGTTAAATATAGCAAGCTGTGTGGAAGGAGCAAACCTCTCTCCCTCACCACAGCATGCTCAAATATTACTTGAGGGGAAATAAAGAAAACATTTGAAAAATATTCTGAATATGTAAGTCTGTGAAATGCCACATTCTGATCACAAAATTTCATGTAAAATAGCCCCCACACATTCCACTTGGGTGTAACTGAAGTTACTGGTCCTGTCTCTGTGAAAGGTGCTGGAATTTTCACTTGACAGAGTAAACAAAATTTACAAGCACAAAAACACTCCTTGCCATGCATCATTTACAAATATAAATCAAAACTTAAGTTTTCAATTACAAGAAACACTTCTCAGCCAGCTTCCAATGGCAATAACCATGTTGATGAAGAACTGAGAGCGTCCTATGGAGTTTCTTATGGGAATGACACAGAATCCTACTGGTGGGATTTTAAATCCATTTCAGCATTTCAGTGTTTCAGAAGAACTTCAGCCATTTTACACTAGCAAAGATGATTAATGCTGACATCTATAATCCAACACTACGAACACAGTCCAATTCAACAGGACACTGTTTTGGTTGCTAGTACTCTTCAGCAATTGTCTTAAGCTGGTTTGGAAAATGCTTATTCTAAATTAGAAGTATTTCTCCAACTATATAGTGACTAGGAAAAGTCAAAGACACGGGGTTGAGCATCACAGAGACACATTCTTTGGAGTTTGGAGACTATTCTCAGGCACACAACACTTCTTCTGTTCTGATCAATGATAACAGAAGAGATTTTGAAATGTCATCTAGTCCCTTCACTCTGCTCCAAGGCAAGATCAAGCCTATTTAAACCAACTGTAAAACAACTTTGCAGAGGGAGAGTAATTTGGGAAAGCTGTTATAGACTGGGGTGGTAATGACACTACTGCCTTGGTACCAGGTATCACTGCTGTCACGTAACCACTTATGTCCATAGAAGACTTTACAAAATACATTAAGTCTAGCTGTACTGTTAACAGAGGATACCTTCCCACTAGCCAGTAAAGAGGCAAACCAACCCCAGCATATACACTATTAGTCACCTTACAACACAGTAAAACTCTACCAGCTCTTCCCAAAAACTGAAGTCATAATTTTAGCATAGGAAGGCATACCAGCACTAGCTTTAGTCTCCTCAATGTCAATAATGTTACAAATAATGGAGTGGTAGCAGAGGTCAACAATCTCAGGGCAATAAATAACTTTTTTTTTTCCTAGCCCATGCTGCCAGAAATTTTCTTTATTTCTGGTAGCTACTCAACATTAAGCACAAACAACAGCTACCACAGCATGTCAACATACCAGAGGTCAAGGGCAATGACCTCTTCATTTTGCTGTGTAGACAGATCTTAGGGACAACTCACTTCTACTTCAGAGAACAGCTGGAAAGCAGCCAACACGAAGAAAACCAGAACAAATGTTATTTAAGTTAGTTACCTCACCAGCAACTTACAGTTGAGTCCAGCTGCCTGAGGAAAAAAGTTTCCTCTCCAACTCCTAAGGAAGAAGAGAGCTATGCAATGTGAAACATAGACACTGGAGCCAGTTACAGCACATGTGGGAAGATGAATGATGACAAAAGATCTGGAGGTTCAGAGAAAATAGAGACCATATATTGGAACAGTGGAAGTCTTTTACGAAATCTTTGAGGAGGAAGGAGGAGAGAAAAGGAAGTAGAGCACAGGTGTGAAGGACCAAAAGGAGTCAAATCAGAACAGAAACAACATTTTAGGCCATCTTGAAAAAACCTTTCTAATATATGGGGGGAACATTTTAGCAAAAGAGAAAAAACTTTGCATCTCCTTTGCATGCATGAATTTCTAGAACACTGCTAAGTATTTTGGGGGGTTTTTTGTGGAGTAAATCCAGCATCTGGAGTATTTCACAGAATCACAGAATCA
>VWZO01010222.1:18206-30664 GCA_013396975.1 Bucco capensis
GGAGGCTGGACTGGAGCTTGGACTGGAGGCTGTGGTTGGACTGGGGACTGAGCTGTGGTGTCATCTGCTGGTTTTGGCCCTGCGTTGTTGTTCTCTCCCCCTACCTGCTGGGTGCACCGCACAGCTAAAACCATGGTACGGTATGCATAGGCCAACACCCAGCAGATGGCACTCAGCTGGGTTTGCTTTGAACCAGAGGAGAGGTGTTCCCGCTTTTGATGGTCATGTCACCCACGATTACATAAAATATTTTTGTTTGGCTACAGCCATCAGTGTTACAAGATGCCTGTGTGCTGTTTGCTATACTTTCTGTACACTTAACTCTAACTTGCCTGAAAAACAGATATTAAATATATTCTGATTACTGCACATGTATTTTACAGACATTACAGCTCTCACCTATACAGGGAAGAACAGGAAACAGTCTCTGTATCAAATCTAAAAATCAAATTAATTTGAATCTTCTATTTGTCATCGTTGAGGCAGACAAACAACACAGAGACTCTGTGCTTGAGCAGCAAAAGTGAGAAGAGGACAAATAGCCTGTTTTATTGAGTTCAGTAGTTCTTATATACTCTTTCTCCAGGACAGGTGTCACTTAGCCACTGGTTACTTATAACCATAATAATGTTTTATTGGTTAACATTTGCATATTGCCAAGTCATGCTTACTTGCTAAAGTACTACTCTATGGTCAATCCTCCAAACTCTATGATCACTCATCCTGTTCCCATGGCTGACTCTGACAACTTCCGGGTCAGTTTCTGACTCCATATCTCCCACCAGGAGACTGCCGGACCTGCCATAGTCCCCCATATCTATTGATAGTACTCAAGATGAGATCACTTCAACAAGATAATCCACATCCCTGGTGAATTCAATGGTGTTTTAATGAAGATAAAAAATTGTACAAAATGTAGAAAAAGTGAAAACTATTCACTTGTCAGATTGACTAGAAAGTGGACCTAGGCTTTTCATGAATAATGACCTGAACATTGTGGTTAAACGCTTCATCTCCTTTTAGGTTCTGGTAACAGTAGATGGGATTGCTTCTGTGTGTTTAAAAGACCATGAAATACTCTGCCCAGTTGTGCCTACTTTTCCAGAGGAACTGAAGTGTGAAGGTGAAAATAAAATGGTTTAAAAACAAAGACTTCCCTTCAAGATGTTTAAGTACACTGCAATACTGGGAAATAAGACAAAGTTATGTCTTGTTCATATCCTGTATATATAGACTCAGAGTTTATGTATGTATATAAGGGCCCAGAACCTATATGATTACACCAAGTTGGGCAGGACTATTGATCTACTTGAAGGTAGAGAGGCTCTGCAGAGGAATCTAGACAGGCTGGATCAATGAGCTGAGGCCAATGGTAGGAGGATCAACAAGGCCAATTGCCAGATCCTTCACTTAGGTCACAGCAACCCCATACAACACTAAAGGCTTGTGGAAGAGTGGCTGGAAACCTTCCCAGCAGAAAAGGAGCTGGGGTACTTGTTGACAGGCTTCTGAACATGAGTCAGCAGCGTACCCAGGTGGCCAAGATGATGAACTTAAAAGTCTTTTCTAACATTGACAGTTCTATGATTCTGTATACATACCAAAATAATAAGAAAATACCTGATAATGTATACTCAAAAATGCAAATAGCAAATTCTCTAACATGAGGAAAGTATTAAGTCATGTTTAAGTGTCTTTATTAGCAGTTGTGGACCAGTTGCTTCTGCAGAGGGTGCTGGTCTGTGAAAACTTAAACTAATGAATAGACTACATGACGGTGGTTTTATTTAAACATATCAAATTCTTTTCATAGCAACAATCAGATGTATAATGACATAATGCATAAATTGAGTTACTTGAAGGCTAATTTCCCCTTATTAAATGTTTCAGCAGCATGCAGCTCTTCTTCCTTTCTTCTGACATAGAAGTGATACAGCCAAACTGTGGGGTGTCTTAATCTTAATCCATCCTTTGCAGTTACTAGAAATGTCTCCCGGTCTGCTATTTGACTCGGGAGCGTTGTGTGATCCCAAGAGTGAAATTAAGATGCAAACAAGGTCAAATGCTGCCAATTAATCAAAGTTTATTCTAACATTTCCAGAAGAGGAAGAGAGTTGAGGTGATAGAATGGGAAAATGAAGAGAGGGGGAAAAAACAAGTGATAGAAATAGAGCAGCAGAACGATGGACATCATCAGGATTTTAACAGCGTCCCGTGAATTTGTGGTCATTGGTGTGGGCATACTTGCACATGGGTGCTTTTCTGGGGGCTTTTACAGGGGAATCAATCCCATAATAGTCAGGTTGTGTCAAGGGCAAGGGGACATTTTTCGCACCTCACGTCACTGGCATACACACATAATCATGCACATGGTGTCCACAAATCTCAGGTGCTGTTCCTATAGGTTGACACACAGTTGTTGCCTGGGTGAGTGGGTCCAATCAATGTGCAACCTCACCTTGGGCCATACTCTGCCAAGGTGTTCTCTGTGATCTTGGGTCAGCCCTGACAAGTGAGGGACTTTTGAGCGAGTTCTGAAGTAATCTATTGATATTCAACATTACCGAAACAAGCTTTAGACAATTACTTATAACAATCCAGTCTCTCAGAAAATGCAACCTTACACATCAGATGTAATGAAGTTTAAAGGCTATAATTTGCAAAAGTATGCTTCCATTTACTTTCGTAAAATAGAAGGAAACCACTCTTGTATAAGCAGCTATGGGTTTGGTTGTCTAATGAATTTTATCAGGCAAATACTTAACAGGCACAAACATGCATGTATTTTGCTGTTTTTTCTGCCATCTTCTATATGTACAATCTATTGGATATAATGTACTATACAATTGGGACAGTTTCTATAAAATAATGTAAATAATGTATCTTCCATGTGGGCAGTTCAGAAAAAAATTATTGTGCTAAAGATTTTAAATGTTAAATTAAAAACTGTATGTAGTGTTCACTGTTTACTGAGACTTTCATTAATACCTTGATATCCTCATTCTGCCTCTACTAGCATGTAGCAGCTCAGAATTGTGGTCCTGTGATATCAAAATCCATGACTTCAGAACTATCTTGACTGCTTGTAATTTATAAGGTGTCCGGGATTAGGGACATAAAATCAGCTAGATTTTGTCTACTGCAATTTTTTTAGGATATTGAGGAAGGTGCCCTTGATTATTTTTTTTAATTGAATTTTCTGTTAGGTGCTTTTACAGCAGACTTGAGTGTTTTATTTGTTCTTCACACTATTTTGGAATACACTGATTAATGTGCACTCCAGGATCTGTTCGACTTATCAATACTGTCACTTCAGAATTGCCACCACTGTTATAGCCATATTCCAAATTTTATTACAGCTTTCCTAGTTCAGTGTTCTGTTAGTCTGATAGTACTGGATATGTAAGACCACATCCCAAAGACGAATGTAAATCAGGCATTTTCTTGAAGCCATTATTTATGTAATCAAGCACTTTTTTTCCCTAAACTTCTACAAAGAGTCATTTGCCAGATCTCTTGGTCAAAGATTTCTTGCAGCATTTAAACACAATTCTTAATCTGCTTTGTTCAGAACAATATCATTATCTACACAAGGTGAAAGAGCCTTTCTAGTTCAGTTATTTACTCAGCACAGACAATAATAGAAGTATTTGCCATGTCCTTGTTCTGTCTAGACCTTTGGAAATAAGGGAGTCAGCAGAGTGAGTAAAATAAGACATCTTTTAAGACCAAACAAACAGTAAGACTTGAAATGATTTGATTTCTAAGCATGTACAAAAGTAAATTCTACAGTATGTAGTAAACCAAATACTTACCAGCCAAAGAATTATGTATAGTTTTTCTCAATGAAGGAGACCTACCCCATGGAGAATGATGACCATACTTGTACCCCTGCAGTTATGAGCAGGGACGTATTCAAGGCTTGTAACTGAAGTTTTTCTGGCAGCGGACATTTAACNTAAGGCATAAATCACAACTCTGTTGTGTTTATCGAAACAGCTGTAGAAGTCTGGTACTTGAAATTGCCTCCACAAAAGCAGCAACTAATAATAGTTTGTTGTTAACAGGCAACCTGATCTTTTCATCTAAATGCTGAATATTACTCTTTTCAAAAATATGAGTTGTAATATCTATATTTTAAAAATTATAGACTTTGAAATCAATTTGTTCTAAAATAAACTACTTATCTTTACAGCTAAAAACAAATAGTTGCTGTAAAACAAGGAAATCATTACCACTCAGCTGAAAATGTTTCTCTCCCTCTCCTCTTTCTGCTGTTATTCCTTAGCTTTTATAAGTGGATGCAGTTGAGCCAATACTCAACTCAGAAGGCAATGTTCAAATTTAGATCTTGCTTTATTTTGTGGAGATGGACTATCTGCACCCTTTCTATTTATTCTGAAATATATCCATAAACAGAAGCAGCATTTTAAGCTGAAGAAAACTATAAAACTGTTAGGATTACTGTGTGTACACACAATTTAAACCTCCGTCCTAAGGACTTCGCTGCCAGCGTCCAAGCTTGCCCAGTGCAGGGGGGTTGGACTAGATGAGCTCCAGAGGTCCCTTCCAACCCTAACCATGCTATGATTCTATGATTCTATGATCTAGTCCAACCCCCCTGCAGTGGGCAGGGACATCCCCAACTAGATCAGGTTGCCCAGAGCCCTGGCAAGCCTCACCTTGAATGCTTCCAGGGATGGGGCCTCAACCCCCTCCCTGGGCAACCTGTTTCAGTGTTCCACTACCTTTGTGNCTAACTGCAGTTTTACTGTTTAACTTTTCCTTGGTTTGTAGCAGCATGATAAAATGTATGTATGGCTAGGCTTCGTGAACGAAGATCCAGGGAGAGCTCCATCCATGCTCCTCATCAGCGCCTTTTCCAAGCACACTGATAAAAAGAGGATAGCGGGTAGCACCCTCGAGCCTGCNTTGTGTTTATCGAAACAGCTGTAGAAGTCTGGTACTTGAAATTGCCTCCACAAAAGCAGCAACTAATAATAGTTTGTTGTTAACAGGCAACCTGATCTTTTCATCTAAATGCTGAATATTACTCTTTTCAAAAATATGAGTTGTAATATCTATATTTTAAAAATTATAGACTTTGAAATCAATTTGTTCTAAAATAAACTACTTATCTTTACAGCTAAAAACAAATAGTTGCTGTAAAACAAGGAAATCATTACCACTCAGCTGAAAATGTTTCTCTCCCTCTCCTCTTTCTGCTGTTATTCCTTAGCTTTTATAAGTGGATGCAGTTGAGCCAATACTCAACTCAGAAGGCAATGTTCAAATTTAGATCTTGCTTTATTTTGTGGAGATGGACTATCTGCACCCTTTCTATTTATTCTGAAATATATCCATAAACAGAAGCAGCATTTTAAGCTGAAGAAAACTATAAAACTGTTAGGATTACTGTGTGTACACACAATTTAAACCTCCGTCCTAAGGACTTCGCTGCCAGCGTCCAAGCTTGCCCAGTGCAGGGGGGTTGGACTAGATGAGCTCCAGAGGTCCCTTCCAACCCTAACCATGCTATGATTCTATGATTCTATGATCTAGTCCAACCCCCCTGCAGTGGGCAGGGACATCCCCAACTAGATCAGGTTGCCCAGAGCCCTGGCAAGCCTCACCTTGAATGCTTCCAGGGATGGGGCCTCAACCACCTCCCTGGGCAACCTGTTTCAGTGTTCCACTACCTTTGTGGTGAGGAACTTCTTTCTAATGTCCAGTTTAAATCTACTCCTCTCCAATTTCAAACCATTGCCCCTTGTCCTTTCACTCCAGGCCTTTGCAAACAGGCCCTCTCCAGCCTTCTTGTAAGCTCCCTTATATAAGTGGCTTCAGCATATTAAGAACCACCAGCAGAGCAAAAGTCTAAGTAGAATGGAAAGCACTATTTAAAATTTGAAAATCTGCATTTAGTAAAGTGATCTCAAACTGTGTTAACCAAATTTCCAACATTCTTGCTGTGGTTGAGCTGGTAGCCATTTACATTCTTTTCTAATGACTTCTAAGGGACTGTAAATTTAATGTTGTACCTTTTGAGGTTACACACTGTAATAGCCAAATCCTAAAAGCAAACAGAAACCTTGTATCACCACATGAAACCCTGGAGACAGACCTAGCAGATAGTAAACTGGGTGTGCTGCTGCTTTGATGTATTTTGTCCCTGAAATCTAACTTGCTGTTTTAGTGCAAGTGAATGTAGTGTATCATATCCAATAACTAAGATTTAATATGCTTGAGAGTTGAAACAACACTGCAATTTGGCCTTCTGAAAAATGTAGTTTACTTGATTTTCTGTCATTCAAACTAACTTTGTTGGATTCTTCACATTATCACTGACACAGTCACACATAGAAATACACCCAGGATTTTAGATGTGAGTGGTGTTTTCAGGATCAGAAGTAGAGAAGTGGAGTTGCTGCCATGCCAGTGACTACCTGCTGTGAAACCTGGCATGCATTTGCCTTCATTCTTGGAACTGCTTCTGTAAAAGCTGTACTTCTGAGAATGGCAGGAATGAGCTGCTCAGCCAGGAATGCTGATTTGGTCAGTGTAGTGATACACTCGCTAGAAAAGCTGCCTTTCTATTAAAAGGATGCAGATTAATACAGATCAGAATTTTTAGTAAGCCATCTAACACCATTTTTCAGTTACATATTTATCACATGAAAATGCAACACACTTCGTACAGTCAATAAAACAGTGAAAAGTGAAAAGATACTGGTATGTCAAAAGGTCTGATGTGATTATGGACCTTTTCAAGCTACATAGTTAAATTTCAGTCCTACAAAGTTGTGGATATTTCTCTATATATGCTGACTTCCCTCAATTCATGTTAAATTCAGTAGGTATAAAGGACACTAGATAAATAGGCAAAATGGGCAAAATAGGCACAAACACCGATTTTAGTGTACTCAATATTTGTATTTTAGTATTCTGAAACATGTATATGCCTTTAAAATGTTTTGAATGATAAATTGTCATTGTGTGGTAGTGATTATCGAATGCCTTCAGGTTTGCTTAATTTCCTTCTGCATCTCTCAGCACTGGAAGACTGCTGAGGGCTGAAGCTTGTTTGTAAATAGATGAGATTAACTTAAAAATACCAGCTATGGTTGACTAGAAAATGCTTCTTTGTAAAAGTCTTGAAAAATTAGTGTAATTGAAGGGGAGCCACAATGATCCATCTTAACTGAGACAACTGCTAAACACCTGCTGTCAAGCCATAGTCAGAGGATGGTCATAGCCATGATTTATTATGATCACTCCATAGAGCTATGGAACAGTCTGAAAATCACTTGGGGTCTCCTGTGGCCCCTGGTGCAATAACTGTGCCGACAGCAGAGGGAGCATTAAACTCATTGCCCACGGGAAAGTGTGGGGAGTGATACCCATGTTCCTAGAATCCTTGGATGGGTAGGATGTGCTCATTGGCCTTCTGGCAGTCATTCTAGGGGAAGGACAACTCTGATTCCAAACCCTGGCAGATGGAGCTCTTTTAGCCCTGTAAGGCCTTCCAGCTAAGAGGTTAAACCTCCATCCTAAGGACCTCACTGCCAGCGTCCAAGCTAGGCCCTGGCAGACAAACCTTAGGACTAAAGGGTGGGTCCAGCTCTGCGCATGCTGTGTCTCACCTAAAAAAAATCCATTGCAGAGGCTCGAGGGGGCTATCTGTTATCCTCTTTTTATCAGTGCGCTTGGAAAAGGCACTGATGAGGAGCATGGGTGGAGCCCTCCCTGCATCTTCGTTCGCGAAGCCTAGCCACGATAGAGCTATTTGTCATAAACTATGACATCAGCAATCTATTTACATGAATGGAGGTAAGAATCCACGGCCAGGGAAGTTTTAAGCTGAGGAAAAGCTCTTCCAATTTTTGTGGCTTTTGCCGAAAGAATTTATTAATGAAAAATCATAACTAGGCATCTTTGTGATGGATTGTACTGGTGTAGCTGTATCAGTAATAATAATACTGGTAATACTGTGGCCTCAAGTCTGTAGAAGATGGAGCTTTCTTTTCACAGGACAGGACATGCTGTTGCTTTATTACTTTATGCTTGCAATAGAGAACTCCTGAGGGAGTTCCCATTAAGAAGGACTATGTTTAAATACACACTTTAGGATTTTTCTAGTGATGTTTTATATTTATTTTTTTAAGTTTCAGAATAAGTTTCTTTAACTGAGCTTCAAGACAGGCTAGATTAAAACAAACAGTGAGGGTGTGCCTTACCTTAATGCTGAAAGTTGATCACTGATAAAGCTTTTCTTTGCTAGACTTTCTCAAACATATTCTATTCCCTGAATCAGAGAAAGGTACAGTGCATATGAGAGAAATGCTGTATATTAGTGGTGCTCAGCAAAACTGTTTGGTGTGCTAGAAATTGTAATAGTAAAAGCTTTGTAGTATCATAGTTTTCTGATCCTTAACAGCTGCTGTACTACCTGAAAAAAGGAATTATATTTTGAATTTTCAGTGATTTCTTACAGCTGGATATATTTCTTTTTTGTTAAGGCTTGGGTCCTGCCTCTTTAGAGAAGAAAGGGAGCAAGAATGTGAGTTAATTGCTTTAAAGAGAAGAATTAAATTCAGACCTGAAGTTTAGCATTCATTTTCAGCTCATTCTGAGTGTACAAGGTTGCAATTCCTTATGCAACAGAAAAGTGATGAAAAATACAAATCCAAATTCACTCATTGATTTAAAGTGATTAAATTTATCTTGTTTCGTGATGTTTCAGTCCATGTTATCATTGCTTTATTAATACATTTAAACTGAGTTCTTTGAGTTGTCCAATATAGTGAGACACTACAGAGCCCAATTGCATCCTTTTCCTTTTTACAACAAAGACTTAACATGTGATTGTTACACAGATTAAATACTCTCTCCACTTACAGTTATTCTTGAACTACAGGTATTGTGAAGAAGTGAATTTCTTTGCAACATCTTAAATCAATCAGTGTATTTAACTGCAGTAATACCTAGGCCAAACCTGCTACTTTATATTGTACCTCTCAGTATATACTGTGGAGAAAAAGGGTAAATGCTTGCACTGATTAAGGACAGTGATTTTTCACAGATAGGAGCTGGGATGGTATTTGATCTGTACAATATTTTCTGTGGTCATGCAAACCTATTTCAATGTATCTATAGCTTTCAATCTCATTATAACATGAGATGAACATTTTAGAAAACAAATATATTGGGAAAATATGGTGGAAGTGATCCAGAACAAAAATGGAGCCTTACAATATTACAAGTAGATTTCTTAACTCCCACCTGTAGAACATAACCATTTATGAATATGGAGTACCTAATGAAACCTTTTCATTGTATTAATAATCCAGATTTTTTATTGGAACTGTAACTGTTTCAAATATGTGTGTAATGATATATAAAAGAATTAAATTATATGTCTGGGAAAAGGCAAACTTACTTCTGAGTATGTTTTAGGATTGCATCAGCTTTCAGTTATGCGACCGCTTTTTATAGCTTCACTAGTGCTAATGATGTCATTCTCTTAACCTGATGATAATAAAAATGGAATCCCTTGATTAACTTGAATGGCAGCTCATAATTGATATGGTGGTTAAAATTCACAGCAATGCAAGAAGGTGCCACCTTGTGCTTTTTCTTATCTCGTACAACCAACTAGACTAGAATGATAATATGATTTTTACAAAATCATTGGAGACTGTCATAACAAGGTTATGTACAACTTCTTTAGGAAAAGATCTGCACTCTTCAAAAATAAGTGAGACAGATCCAATACAGGCAATGTGACTAAAAATACCGCCAGTATTTTGACTTCTCTCCATAGACCATATATAGTTCAGTCAAGAGAAGCACTAGTGCTTTGAAGTAGAGCAGAGCTCCCCTGAGAGGGGGAAAGACTGCACAAATTGATTTGCAAATGGAAATTTTAGAATTGGAACACTGAGATCTGGATAACTCCTTTGAAACAGATAAATGGCTTTAGTGATCTTAGAAGTACTGTCTCTTTGGTTGACTACTGTTAGTTCAAACTAACACAAATGGGAGAAAGTTATTGTGCTGTTACAAGTTCCTCAGGCTGACTGCTACTCTGAAGTCTATCCTGTTCTGCTTCACACTCCACCCCATTTGGAGGAGGAGGGAAAAAGAAAAACCAAACAACAAACAATCAACCCCCCCCCCAAACCCAGGAGCCCAACAAGCAGAACTTGTCCTGGTTAGATACTTGGTATTTCTGTACTTGCTGCAAGCTTTGAGATGCTAAAAATACGAGAATATAACTTTATAGACAGTTTATTAAGATGGAACCAAATTCTTACTAAAACAGATGAGGCACTGTGAGAAAATTTTTGTTATGGCTAAGTTTCTTCTTAGTGTTTTTCTGCACTTGCATTTACTTTTGACTATCAATTCACTATAGGAAGATAAGATTAAGGAGAGCAAAGATTCTTTAATAGATTCTAATAACTGACGGAAGGGATATTAACTGCATCATCAGCTATTCAGCCATAGTCTGAGCATCCTTATAGTCATTTGCAAATCAGGCAAATATGACGGAACACTTTTATAGCAACTGGAAGACTTACAGGTCAGTGAAAAAAGGGGACTCCAATTTCTCTTGGTGATGTTGCCTTAGGGAGAGTTGAACAAAAAATCCAGGTGAATTTAGTAGAGATGAGATAAGAAAAAGCTGCTTTAATGAGCTTTTAGCCCCTGGAATACAAAAACGCACATGTCCTCTGTCCCCGGGGTCCATTGTTTTATATTAATGTCCATCCAATCCCATTGTGCCACTTGTCTCAGTCCTGCCCCGAACCACCATCTAGCACACCCATCCAGAAATTGGGTTGGGGGTCTGAAGACCCTCTTTACTTCATCCTCTTCTGCCTCATGACACATACTGTCCCTTGGAAGCTTTCCACTGTTCTCCATGTGAAGGTCCTTCTGCAGTGTTTATGTCTTCCTGGTGCCAGGCCTGGTTGTTTTCCTACAGTCCTATCTTGAGAAGAAGACTAAGCTGCTAACGAGGGAGTAGGTTAGAATGTGTCTCTCCAGGAGTGCATGGATTTGTTCAGTATGTTTGATCCCTCTGCCCTGGGCAGTTAGAAGTCCTTGCTCCTTCCAGATGGCTGCATGAGTGTGTATGACACTGAATGCATGTTTAGAATCAGTCCAGATATTTACCTTCTTTCCTTCACTCAGTTCCAGAGCTCTTGTTAGTGCAACCAGTTCTGCTCTCTGTGAAGATATGTCTGATGGTAAAGCTGTTGCTTCAATCACATCATCTCTAGTTGTTACCACAGATCCTGTCAATCGCTTACCATATCTCATGAAGCTGCTTCCGTCTGTGTACAGCTCCCAGTCTGGGTTTTCCAGAGGCACATCCTTCAGGTCTGGTCTGCTGGCATAGGTGTCTTCTATCATCTGTAAGCAGTCATGCTCAGGAACGCTATCAGTCAGTGTTGAAGATAGAAACAGCAGGATTAACAATAGATGTGGTTTTCAGGGTAATATCATCCTGTTTCAACAACACAGCTTGGTACTTAAGCATTCTTCTAGGGGATAGCCAGTGGCCCCCCTTTTGCTCAAGCACAGCTTGAACTGCATGGAGTACATACATGACAATTCTTTGCCCCAGGGTGAGCTTCCGGGCTTCTTGGATCAGGACAGCAGTTGCTGTCACAGCTCTCAGGCACCCCGGCCACCCTTGGCTAACATTGTCTAGCTATTTTGAGAAGTAGGCCATGGTCTCCCAGGGTCTGTGACGTACCCACAGAGCAACATTCAGTTGCTCATATGTGAACAGTTCAAATGAGTTAGTCAGGTCTGCCAATGCCAGTGCAGAAGCTGACATTAAAGCCTGTTTCAGCTGTTTAAATGCTGCTCTGGTTTTGTCTGTCCATGTCACGACTCCTTCCTTGGCCGCTTTTAGTGCTCCATATCTTGACTAGGCCTCGCGAACGAAGATCCTGGGAGAGCTCCATCCACGNAACGAAGATCCTGGGAAAGCTCCATCCACGCTCTTCACAAGCGCTTTTTACAAGCGTGCTCCATATAGGGGCTTGACTAATAGTCCATAGTTAGCTATCCACAGATATCCTACTATTTCCAGGAAAGCTTCCACTTCTCACACAGTGTCGGGCTCCGGAAGGTGACAGATGGCTTCTTTCCGGTCTGTGCTGAGCCATTGATGCCCATGATGGATCTCGAGCCCCACGTAGATGACTGTTTCTTTTGCAGTCTGCGCCTTCTCTCTCAAGACTCTATACCCACTTAGTCACAGAAAGTTTAAAAGACAGTCAGTTCGATGCACTGGTCCTGACTTTTGGCAGCGATCAAGATGTCATCAACATATTGTAGGACAACTCCTTCTGGCGGTTGCCTTTTCCAGTGCTCCAGTTCCCTTGCCAGTCGGATGCCAAATATAAGGGTTCTTATACCCTTGGGGTAGAACTGTCCAG
>VWZO01010223.1:5749-31471 GCA_013396975.1 Bucco capensis
TTAGCAGTAAAGACCAAGGCGAAGGTGACATTGAGTAATTCCACCTTCTCTTTATCCTCAGTCACCAGTGCACCCATTTCATTCCTCAAAGGGCCCACACTACCTCTAGACTTCATATTGCTTCCAACATACTTATAGTTTCCTGCTCAACCATGCAGGTCACCTAATGCTCTTACTAGGTTTCCTACCCTTTGGGATGCACTGATCTTGAGTCTGGAGGAAAAGATGCTTGAATATTAGCCAGCTTGCTTGGGCCCCCTTACCTTCTAGAGCCCTGTCCCATGGGACTTTATCAAGCAGTTCCTTGAGAAGGCCAAAGTTGGCCTTTCTGAAGTCCAGGGTAGCAATCTTGCTCTTGTCCCTGTGCCTACTGCCCACAATCCTGAACTCCACCAACTCATGGTCACTACAGCCAAGGGTGCCCCCTACCTTCTCATCCTCAACGAGTCCCTCTTTATTTGTTAGTACAAGATCCAGCAATACTTCTCTCCTTGTCGGTTCCTCCACCACCTGAGTTAGAAAATTATTATCAATGCTCTGGGGGAACCTACTGGACTGTGTATGCCTGGCTGTGCCATTCTCCCAACAAATGTCTGGGTATCATCTGCAAACTTGCAGATGTCCCCCATGACAACCAGAGCCTGTGATCTTGAGGCTACTTCCAGCTGCTTATAGAAGGCCTCATTCGTTTCCTTAGCTTCATTAGGTGGCCTGTAGTAAACACCCACTAAAATATCTCCCGTACTAGACTCCCCCCTAATTTTNTGGGCCCTCCTCAGCCTTTCTGGGTTGGCCTCTGCAACAGAGGGGATAGAAGAAAAATCTCTCTGCACTCCCACTCCCTTGATCAGTTGACCCAAAGCGTTAATATCTCTCTTGACAGTCTTCAATTTTCTTTTTTCAAGATCATCATTGCCTACCTGAAAAGTCAACAATGGAAAATAATCTGTAGGTTGTAGGAGTGAAGGGAGCTTTCTTACCACATCCTTAACTCGGGCCCCAGGGAGACAGTAAACTTCAGTTTGAAGTGGGCCAGGTCTGCATATAGGGCCTTCTGTGCCCTTCAGGAGGGAGTCCCCTATAACAATGACTTTTCTCTTTTTTTTGATGCTGTCTACCTGGATTTTAGTAAAACCTTTGGCACTGTATCACACAGTATTTTCTTTGAGAAACTGGCTGCTTATGGCTTGTCCAGGTGTACTCCTCACCGGGTAAAAAACAGGCTGGATGGGGGTCCAAAGAGTGATTGTAAATGGAGTTAATCCAGCTGGCACACGATCACAAGTGTTGTTCTCCAGGATTCAAGTACTGGGGTTAGCTCTCCTGAATATCTTTATCAATAATCTGGTTGACGGGAGCGAATGCACTTTCAGTAAGTTTGCAGAAAACATTAAGTAGGACAGGAATGTTGATCTGCTTGACAGTAAGAAGGCTCTACAGAGGGATCTGGATTCAGTTAGCCGACGCCAATTGTATAAGGTACAAAAAAGGCAAAGTGCTGCGTCCTGCACTTGGGTCACAACAACCCCATTCAGCACTCTAGGCTTGGGGAAAAGTGTCTGGGAAGCTCTGTGGCAGAAAAGGGCCTGACGGTTCTGGTGAGCATCCAGCTGAACGTGAGCCAGCACTGTGCTCAGGTGGCCAAGGTGGCCAGTGGTATCCTGGCTTATATCAGAACTGATTCAGCCAGCAGGACTAGGTAAGTTATTGTCCCCCTGTAGTCAGCACTGGTGAGGCTGTTCCTCAAATACTGTGTTCAGTTATAGGGCCCTTACTTTGAGAAAGATATTGACTTGCTGGAGTGTGCCCAAAGAAGGGCAAAGAAGCTGATGAAGAGTATAGGGTACAAGCATTATCTCTCTTTCTGTGTTGGAGAAAGCCATTGGTATTTTATCATAGGAAGGAGACTTCCGTCTGAGGTCTCTCCTCCTCCAAATTGTCTCAAACTGAGACAATTTTATGGATGGAAACTGTGCCAGGGGAGGTTCAGGTTAGATATTAGGAGGAATTTCTTCACTGAAAGTATTGTCAGCCATTGGAACAGGCTGCCCAGGGAGGTGGTTGAGTCACCGTCCCTGGAGGTGTTTAAGAGACGGCTGAATGTTGTGTTGGGGAGCATCATTTAGTGGGGTGATTGAGCTAGGAAAAAGGCTCGACTCGATGATTTTCAAGGTCTCTTCCAGCTGTAACTGTTCTATTCTATGATTCTAGTCTATTCTAAAATTGGTGCCCAATGTGGTGTTGGAGTGACAAGAGAAAAAAAAAAACTTCTCTGACAAAAATAGTCTAGTGTTGTATATAAAGCACTTTGGTAAAAATGCTGATGGATTTATTCATGTTGGTCGGGCACCTAGCTGCACGTATATTACCATATGCACTTTTAGCAATCTTTTTCTTCATAGCAGGAAGAGAGATTAGGATTGCTTTAATAATATGTTGTATGAAATGGGTCTATGACACTGTGACATTTAAGACACTGTAATTTATTTGGGATGTGTACTCAACGTTCCCTGCCTCCCATGGCCTAGGTTTCTACCCTTGTGGGTTTATCAACAATGCCATCCAATTTATTAGTGGAATCCATCAGAATTTAGGGTTTCCCCTAACAACCAACAAGACTTCTTGCTTACGACTCTGCCTAGCTAATTCTCTACAGTCCACTCAGTATTTAAAACCAGGGTAAGGATTTTTTGGGAGCTACCCCAAGATCTGTCCCAGAGACTGGGGACACTGCCCAACAGCCTGCTCTGGATACAAACCACCCACCCTGATTGGATGGGGGAGCGGGACAAGTTGGGCCAGGTGTTAAAGGAATATTCTGCCCCAATAGTTTGGAAGCTCTCCCCTGACCAAACTCAGACCCCTAGTAAGATAGCAGAGTGCCTAAGGGAAAATCGCTCTATGAGTTCCAGAGAAGCCAACTCTGTGCCATGTGTTGGACCCTGGCCGATGCTTACCACACCATGGTCTTAACTGTACAGCATCACCTACAGTCAGAGGGGAAGGGAAATAGTGCAGCAGGAAAACCAAAGGACATTACAATCACCTGGCCCCCAGCCAAACCAGAAGGGCAGCCACAGCCAACAGCAGTTGCCCCCGTGCAAAAGAAAAAGTGTAAAACCAAGTCAATATGCTTGGTTGACGAGGATGGGGAATCAGGGCCTTCACAACCAGTGGAAGAAAAAGAGCCTGAAGTCATCAGCGAGTCTCTGCCCTTAGACGTGCTGCATAATCTATGGAAAGACCTCTCTTAGCAACCAGACAAACCCATATTGACCTGGCTGCTCCTCATTTGGGACACCTCTGGTAATGGCACCATCCTGGACTGTACTGAAGCGAGACACCTGGGATCCCTGTCCCGAGATGGAGGTATTGACCAGGGATTCATAAAGATATAAGAACCCCTAAGCTTCTAGAAACGCCTCATAGTGAGTGTGAGGGAGAGATACCTCTGCGAAGAAGATTTGCAGATGCAACAAGGCTCCTGGAAGACCATGGAACAGGGGATCCAATGACTCAGAGAGCTAGCTGTGCTCAGTATAGTCTTCTCCAAAAATCAGCTAGACTCCAGGAGTCCTGACAATGTTAGGTGCACATCCCAGATGTGTATAAAACTCACATGACTTGGACAACAAATGCACACACACTTTCTAGCTATGCTTCATTGTGTTGAAGGACAGGAAAGAGTGGGCACCATGGCAAGGAAGTTGCGGGCATATGAGGACAGTATCAACAGTCCATCCCGAACCCAGGTATCATCTGTGGAAAAACTAGCCAAGGACCTCCTGAATTTCAAGGAGAAGCTCACTAACAAAATCAAAGGCAGCCACCAAATACTTAAACAGAAGATATAGACATCCATGCAAACAAGAACTCCTGAGAGTTCTCAAACTGAGACATGTAGTTACCTTTCTTAAAATTAAAATGTTTTACTAATTTCTCTTCTAGAAAGCTTTCACACTTAGAGAAATCAGATTCTTAAAAATGGAAATAAAAGTCTTGTTTCAAGTCTTTATCACTGTACTCTTCAAAAACGTTTTGAGGCAGCATGTGTCAAGCACTCGGTTTAAGTAAGCTAGAGCCAATGAGATTGTTCCTTGTCAAAGGAAGACATTTTGACCATTAGAAATGGAAACATTTCCAAAGCCCTAATAAAAAATGAAATGCTTTTCCAAAAACATCCTCTATTGGAAAAATTAATTTTCCATGAAAAACAAATATGACCAAAACCACTTGATCACTTCTGGCTGGACATACAGAGACATGGAATTCACCCATTTCTGAAGACTTCTCACTTACTGTTTTGCTCCCTTTATCATTAAAACTTTGCAGATATCCATTATCTAGTAAATCTGTGCAAAATTCTAAAATACATTCCTTTTAAAGAGGTATTTAAGTTCTAGTGTGCCTGGTGCTGCACCAAATTTAAAGAAAATACAGTTCCTTTCACAGTACTACAGTCTCATAATTTGGATAAAATCCTAAGAATAAAATTTCCATTTAATTTAGTGGTAAGCACATAACTAAAACCCTGTGCAAGGCATTGAACATTTACCACAGCATTCACTAAGTAGATCCAGATGATGGGCCAAATTCAGCTCTGATGTAGGTGGGCAAAATGCCATTGAAATCATTTGAATTGCAACACTAGAGCTGAATTTGACCTTATATTTTTTGAACATGATGCCAAATGACTGCAAAAACAATGTAGTTTTTACTCAAGTGCAAATGAATGCAGCGGTTTCATCCTAGCCCCTGGAGGACATGTATTCAGAGCACAAAAGCATCACGCAGTTTGGCACCGTTTTTAACTGCTTTTCCACAAAGATCCAAGACTAGAGTGTTCAGGGCGTTGCAGGTCATGAGCGAAGGACTGCATGGACATGGATGCACACTGTTTGCCTCTTGCTAACCTCTTGCCAGCACTCGTTTCCTCATTTTCATCATTCACTTTAATGTTTCAAGAACAACAACAGTAATTTGAATTATTTTGAAGTCTCAGTGGATGTGCATTGTTCCTCCCCAGGGCCTACTGAAAGGCAACTCTATAACTTTGTATTTATGCTGATAGAACTACAAGCTGAATTTGTCTTAGTGTGGCTTTTAACACTCGGCCTGTATAATGTTTTACCTTCAAAGATATTAAGGGTTTTTCTGATTATGGAAGACAGTGATAAATGGGTCCAGCATTTATAGTACTTGTACTAGTTAGCCATTCATATTTTCATATTTAAACTTTGACTTACACAATTAGTAAGCATAAGGAGATCTTATTAGCTTCCTTGAGAACTTATATTCACCCTATCCCTCTAGAGACCTCATTCAGGATATAAACTCAAGTCTTTATGTTCTCCTTCAAGTCAGTGTCAACATGTTTTATTAGCACAAATAAGCACAAGACAGGTAACAAATGGGAAAAAAACCTAACCAAACAAAACCAAACAAAGAAACAAATGTAGATAGCGTGCCAAAAGGCTGCCTGGATCATGAGTTTCAGCAGCTAGATATTAGGAATGTAGTCACCAAGGGCTCAGAATTCTGTCTTAACCCTGTGCTTCTCACCACTTCGTGAAAGCGTTAAGTAATTTAGCACCAATGTCCTCTAATTGCTGGTTTCCTTATTTATCTTTTCTGTCTTGAGGGTAATAAGAAAAAGCAGAATGCTTTCCATAGGAAAAGGGAAAAAAGCATAAAAATACCGTGTCTGTGGAAAAAATTCTCATTCTGAATATGGGGGCGGACTAGTGTCTAACAAGTTGAACATTGAATAGAGGAAGAAGATGCAAGCCTTCTGGTTTTGCTGGTATTTCATAAGAACAACTTTTGTTCTGCTCTTTGTTCATCTCATTTGTACTCTTCCAAACTGTACTGTCACCAAAGAAGCTTCCCTGAAAAAAATCACAAGGATAATAACCCAGGGACACAGAATAGCTGAAGAAATAATCTGCAGTAGTAGTGGTTCTCTTCTCACACAGAAAATGTGAAAGACAATTTGTACCTTACAGCTTTCTCCTCCACTTTCTTAGCAGTTTTTATCATCATTCTAGTTCTTTCTTCCAACATTCTCTGTCCAAATGAGATGATATAGCAGTGTTCATTTTGGAGCTTTGTGGATCCCATAGTACCTCAACCCACAGACCAATTCTACAAAACAAGCTAAACAACTGCAGTAAACCCCAAGCAGGCAATATCAATGTGAAGTGAGCAAAAGGAACTCTTTCATTATTTAGCTAGACTATTTTCTAATCTAGCAAATATAAAAAATGCCAAAAGTTGAGGCTTTATCAGAAACTTTCCCCAAAGCGGGTGAAATTAAAAGTCTGAATTCACTATCCTAGTTCTGATCATCTTGACTTACTGCTTTTGGGTTTATGACTTGGGATTGTTAATTTTAATTAGGACTACATGCCATTCAGTGTTTTCCAAGATATTCTAGAAGACAAAGGTTCAGATCTCACAATTTATTTACACACCTTTCAAGGAATCCACTCAACCAACAACATATAATGTTGTTATATGAACGTAAACTTACTTCATGTGGTTGAAATACCACAATTACATTCTTCACAAGATCTTTTAGATTGCAGCTGAATAAACATTTTAGATTTGTCTTCCAATAGATGGCAGATATACCTTTTCTTGCCCTTTTCATTCCAACAGGTACTAGGAAATAGATACAGAAAACATCATGGATAGCAAGCAGTGTATTTCTCTATGTGCAAAACCCTAGACTTTTAAAATAAAAAGATGTGCAATATAGTCCTTTCAAAAATGTACTTTACAGCTTCCCCCCCCAACTCATTTTCTGTTACAGATTAGATGTCTGGAAAACCATAGTAAACTGGCTTCCAATTCCAGTAAGTCCCCCTAGGAAATCAGCTTTCAGTTCCAGGAGAAAATTTTTACTCAGTGGCTAAAAGACTTCCAATTTCATGATCCAGAACAGGCCAAGAGCACTTAAAAGTCAACAACATCATAAATTAGCTAAATAAAACTAAAGTACTGAAGTAACTGAGGTTGATTTTGAGGATATCAAATCAGAATTTATCTCAAACTCTCAGACCCTATTTAATTTTCTTATAGAAGTTCTGTCTCAAAAACCAGTCTGTACCAAAATACTACATCCCACAAAACCCACCACTGAAACCTTGAACAGGCTTTGGCATTACTAAGGCCAAACTTGTTTTTCCCCTTTACCAGCTTTTTGCTAAATCAGACTTCAAATAGCTTTTCTGGGAGGAATTAAAAGACACATCTACCCCCATCTTAGATTGACTTTGACATTTCATAAGGATGTTACAGTTAAGTCTAGCCAGCAATTGGGTGGAAGACTTCCAACCCAGAATTCTGCGGCATGTAGGGCTGGTGGATAGGTCACATTCTTTCTTCTAGTCACACAAATCAATGTCCTAATATGGTGTTAGGTGGTACTGTTCTGTGAATAGACTTTTTTTCAAATGAAATGTAACTCATCATCACTAAATACAACAGTACTGCTAGTCGTGATGTTAAGCTCTTTTTTTTTTTTTTTGACAAATCCAGGGCCTGAACTACCTTCGTCCCACAGCTATTTCAACCAGACTGTTTTATATTGCTGCTGTTAGAGAGGCTATCAGTCTTCATGTAAATTTCAAAGATGCTTCTGCCTTCTAAGCGGGGTCCCACTAAAGTTGAGGAAACCTTTGAAAACATTCACTAAAGTATTCATTTTTAAAAGGTCTGTGAGAGCCTTTAGAAGAAAGGCTCCAGAACTGTTTGAGGAATTACTTAAGGAGACAAAATAAAAGATCTTTTTCCTGTGCTGTAGGCATATGCTGCCCTCCCTACTCCCTAATCTGCTAATTGCTATAAGAATATGGATGATTCTTTGCAGTATACCCCTCATATCTTCCTTCTTCCCCTTTTTTGCAGGTATCCCTGCTTTATACAAGAATCCATGAACAGAATTCACTGGGACAGGATGCTTATTTCTTTCAGGGACTGAAAGCCAGAAACTTGGACTGCAGTACCAAATGCACCATTTACATCCTGTGACAATTTAATATGTGTGCCTCAGTTTCACCTAAAAGAAAAGATATGCAGTATTTTTCTGTGCTTATGACATCGTGACATAACTGAACTGTGGCATCCAAGCGTCTCTTATTATACCTTCCCTATTTCACTAATACACACAATGTACACAGGCAATTAGATCTGCTTTCCAAAAAATATAAAGCAGCAATGGTGGGGAAAAAAATTCCCTCCTCCTTATTATGTGATCTTCCAAAATTTCTTTTATGTCTTGGTGTTGCCGTCACTTAATGTAGTATCACTTTTAGATTACACTTCCATCTGTAGTCACTTGTAATTCCTGTGTCTCCCCAGAATACTCTTGGGGTTACCACTCTCTTGTATTTAACTCAACTTCTTACTATAGTCCAAGGTTTTTGAAAATAGCAGTGCTGGGGTCCTCAAAGAGAAAATGATCTATTTTGTGTTTATTTTTTGCCATTCAGTCTTACTGGCAATTTGATGACATTCTGAAAACATTTGGCACCAGGCAAGCAATATGATTTGGCTTAACAATGATGCTCTTAAATACTGCACAGTATTGAAAAAGTTCTCTAATAACAGACAACCAGTTTTCAAGACAGAAAAGCAACAGAAGACATTAAAGCTATATTTTCCCAAGCATTTCAGGTTCAGCTTATTATAATAGGATATCTGTTGAAGCTGCATTCCCAGGTTTAGACTGTCTTTATAAGTAGTGTAATACACTACAATAGAAAGGTATCAGATTTAACATGAACACATTTCATGGAAAGGAACTCCCTCTTTATTAACTGCCATGTGAAACAGAGTTCTAAATTAGGGGGACAAAATTTTGTTTTGTCCTTTTCCTACCCCACCCCTACTGCCCTCCACTTCATAGCTTGTCTGTTTTCTTATTTATTTCTTTACATTTTGTGTTCCTCTTCCCTGATGTCCAATTTGTCTATCTCACATGAAAGGTAACAAGAACAGGTCAGGTGGCAAAGGCAGAGCTTGCTATTGTTAAGACAGCAGAAGAATTAGCAGCTAGCACAGGAGCAGAGCTATGCCTTCCCTCCACATCGCTGCAGCTGCACAACTTCCCTTTTAGAGGGGCAGGTTATGTCAGGGAGGAGGGGCAGCCCCCGAGAGATACACTTTCACACTCCAGTCAATTTGCAGACATCAAACAGCTTTACGGAGTTATTGTACTAACAGGACCCCATTTGTTGTTGTCTTAGGCTCTGGAGAAAACTTCTGAATAATGCTGAGTTTACTTAGCTGCAGAGAGTTTGGTGAAGTTCAGTTCATTCTGAGGCCTGTTAACAGCAGGGAAAGTCAAGCCTACAGCTATAGAGGATTCCCTGCCTGATGACATTAATAAGATCCAGATCCGAGAGGTAGACACAGCTGTGATCTTCTATATCCTCTGCCCTGCAGGGTGAGTATGCCAAAGCTTTTCATCCCCTTTATAATGTTCTCTCTCCCCACTCAAATGCTCAGAGTGAGGGAAAAAATTAGTGCCCTAAACCTCCACTGAGCAGAGATAAAGTTTAGAGTCTACTGTAAATGTAGTCCAGCCTAAGCAACTCTTTAAACAGATATGCTCATTAAGACCAAAGGAACAGAAGCTTTTCACAAATAGCAAAACCAGAAGAAAATAAACATACACATAAGGAGGCTGACACAGGCGTTTCTCTGATAAAAGCAAGATTCTGGAAATACAAGCAACAACCCTCAGCAAAAAAGCTGAGGATGCATTAAGCTCTGAATATATGCCATAAAAGTGATTTCTATGTCTACATTGTGTATTACAATAAAAATCTGTTTTTTTTCACGAACAGACACATATATTATCACAATGTTTAATGAAATGCTTTTGTATTTTTACATAATGTCAGTATCATAGCTGAAAAACACAACAAAAGCATCTGAGAGAAAGCTATATGCCTCTAGCTTTTTTTAGATTTGTCTCCTCAAAAAATTCTTCCATTTCTAATGTAAGCAATTACATTATGGGCAACAGTTTGCTTAGTGTCAAGTATCATTTACATACGAGTTATATATGAAGTGACTGCATACCACAAGCTATTCAGACTAAACAATTTACATTCTCTATTCAGAAAACAGAGAAAGCTCTATTCTGAAAATCGTGGTTTGTGGGTAACCACTGATCACTACTGGAATTTCTTGGAGCAGAGGTTAGCAGTATTGAGTCCTAATCTGTGCACCTGACATCAAGCCAGAAAGGAAAATGTGCACAGACAACAGATGTTTATCCTAAAGTTTAACAGTGACACACACAAACCACATCAGAGAAAACACAAGAGCCTTTTGAACTGTATTTATCATTGTCAAGAAATATATATCTTTTATTTCATGTAAAGAACTATTTTAATTTATTCAATCTAATTTGAACAGGTGAAGAAGTAAGAAATAGTTCAGTTAGTAGTTTATCTTTTAAATTCAGATTACATTGCTGTTCTTAAAGGGAACACCAACATTAGGCACAGAAGATAAAATGAACAAAGTCATAAGACACTGAAAGATACATTTGTTAACTGCTTTAGACCAGTAGCTTCCAGAAAAATGTTTCTTTGGTTTCTAACAAATGAAAAATTATTATCACTAGAACCATTGTAGTCATGTATTGTTTTATAATTTTTATAAAAATTGTCTAGTTTCAAAATAAATTGCATGAACTACACAAAATTTTATCACATAAAACAAGTTCAAAAGGAACCATTATCTCTAAATCAGTATATTGTCTGTGTGATTTTTTTCCTCCTTTCTACACTGCTTGCATTTCCAAAATGTGCTCTACAAGGAATTTTTGCAGTTGTCTAATTCAAAGTTGCTATCCATGCTTGGCCTTGACTTCAGTTGTCTGAGTTGTGTGCTTTTTATCACGCCATAGATTTGGGATCTCATCTAGATGCTGCACTGTGAACATTCATTTAAAAAAAAACATTGCTTTCAGAAGGAAAGCAGAAGAGTAAATAAGAATTTGGACATGCATAAAGTTCAAATTTGCAGATGGTTTCTATCAAAGGATTGACATCTGGATATAGCTTTATTGGAAAGCTAAATATTTATAAAATTATTTGGGCTTGTATTTAAAGATCACCTCATTAAATAAATAAGTAATATCAAATTAGTCACAAATGTTCCTAAAATATTGGTTTGTACTCAGACTTCTCACATCTGACAAAATGTTACCGTCAATTTTTAAAGCAGCAAAAGGTTTTAAGCTATCAGGCTTTAAATGGGAATTAAGAATTGGCTTTGAGTCATGTTTGGTGTGTTCCCCTACTTTTCCTCCCAATGGTAAAAATTATTACTGAATTTCCCATTAACTTTCACAGCAATGTTCTTCGGATATGACCAGACAAATTCTACCCAGATTTACTCTGGAATCCCAAGCAGAGCCAGTAGGGAGGCAAACTCTGGCCCAGCAGCTATCTGCCAAAAGGTGACATGCTGTGATGTGTCTGCTTGCCATCAGGATACTGCTGTGGAAAAAACTAATATTACAATTATCCCAAACACCTTTTCAAAGCCACTGCTCTTTGAACATTTAGGCGGTGTTTACTTCAGAGAAACACTAATCGGAATGTATGGAGAGTTAATTTGATCCCTGCAATTTAGCACCTCTGTAGTATAGCATTTGTAAAGAAACAGATCACTACCTAGCTTCAGAGGAAGGATTTTAATGAAAGAGGAAGCTGCCTTTATTTGAAAAAACAACAACAAACAAACAAACAAAAAAGGATGGCACTATTTGTATCTAATCATTGTAGTAACCACTATTCTTCTGTTGATGTTGACAAGTGCTATTTCAGCTCTATTTAATACCTTTTTTGGTTTTGTTACAGAAAGGGTGATTACATATACTCCTACAATAAAATGTTTGCCCATTTGCCAAATGATGTGAAATTAAGAAATGTATACCAACAGAAATGTTGCCCTAACCGTAACAAGCCAACAAGCTGTAAGAAGTTCTTAGCACAATAGAGCAATATTTTACAACCAGTAATAGCTTGGCCCTACACACCAGTTTCAATTGCTGTAGAATTATTTCCACTTCAAAACAGTTAATGCCCACAGTATGTTCTGTTTTAGTTTGCAATGATCAAATCTATGCTCTACAGAAACCTTTGTTTTGATCTAAATCAGGTTCAGTTTGGAGGTCATGTTGTTAGCATAAATCATAATCAATGAATTGCACTTGATTCCTTTTTTTTCTATTCTAGGCAAAGCTCTGCTCTTGAAAAAGTTAAAAGATAAGGACTTATAACATATGCTCAAAACGTTTTCTGCAGCATATGCCAAATTGTAATACATGGGTTCTAGTTCCTGCCCAAAGTGTTCTAGTTCACTTTTGCTCCAGTGATAGTCCGGAGCAAAATTCCCATAGGTTCAAAAGCACATCGTGTCATATCCTCTTGACACAATAAATAACAATATCCAGCAAGATTAATAGTCCATATAATATATTTCAACATTATAGTCACAATTATTTTTAGACATCCAGTTGTCTAAGCCTTTCTCTGTTACTGTAAGTAATTTTGGCCATTACATTTGATCCCCAAGCCCCTCAAAATAAGCTGGAATATTATCTGTCAAGATCTCAGAACTTTCTACAGAATAAACTTGGAGATTGCCATGAACCACAAGAGTCTACAGAGTTCTTCTCACTAGCAATATGTAGAAAGAGGCTGAGATTTTCAATATGATAAAAATGTAATAGCCTTAAAATATTAGATGTGAATTTTAATGCCAGTGTAATTCACCTACTTAACACAAATTTAAATCCATGTGAGACAGCAAAATATGCCTGCCTGTTAAGGTCATGTCCTTCTTTCCAGGATTTCAGCCCTTCCCTAATTAAAGGAAATCGCAAAACTGTCCATTTCACTGTAAGAAGAATCAGTTCCTTTCAGAGCCTAATGACAGACTACACCATGTTTCTATATAAGAATCATCCGTATCCAAAAGTATTTTTGCAATGAGAGTTAACATGAAATGTGAGGCCTGTAACACAGAATCTGGAGTGGAGAATGAGTGCTGTTTTCTCAGCCCCTAGCATTTGGACATTTTATTTAATCCCAACAGCCTAGTTATAATCTATTGCACAGGGTTCACGGTGTAAGAAAGGTCCAAAAGTCAACAACATTTTGCTGAAAAATAAACAAATGTGCAAGAGGAGCAGGGCATCTCACTTAGTTCATTAACAAGCCCTAAACATACATGTGCTCAGCTGAGTGTCACACATTATCAAACTCTGGGGCATCACAGCAACCAAAGCAGCACTCACTGCAGTTGCTGTCCCTATTTCCTATTAAAACTAGTCAAGTTCTTTGCTTGGGAACACCTTACAAAACACTAAAGTCTTGGTATACAACCATTTCTAACACTTCCATAATTAGCTTGAGCTCTGGCTTGGAGGGTGTTGGGGAAGGAGCAGGCAGAGAGAAAAAGCTGTGTGTTAAATATTGTAGGACTTCCGCTGTTTTATATGTAACATCAGAAAGAGAGAACTTCTGCATAATGTCGTTCTCATGGTTTTCATTATCGCATATAGTTAATCAAAAACACTTCAACCCCAGGCAACCAACACACAGCAAAGAGAGTATTAAGAGGGTATAAAAGCATCCTACTCACTTGGAAACTAATTAACTTGGTTAAAAATGAAAAAGTTTTTAAAAAAATACTGTAGTGTCAGGAAGGGCTTGTTGATACCTCAGATTAACTATGTCACATGAATGAAAAGCAATTTTGCTTCTGTTGAAGCTAATGGCAAAAGTCCATCTCCAGTGCAGGCAGATCAGGCCTTTAGCATTAAACTTAAATCTTGACATGAGTAGGATAGCTATATAGTGGCTTGGAGTTTTTTGGTTTTGTTTGTTTGTTATTTTTTAAATATAGGCTTTGGATGCCTGATCCTAGTTTAAGAGCAATTTAGGCACTTAATTCCAAACTAATAGCCCTGCAAATCTTTCTTCAACAACTTCCTAAACTTTACAGTGCCTCTATTATTTTGAATATCTATTTCCAATTTGATACAGACTAAACAGCTTCTTTCTTAAGCGTTATACTGCTCCCTAGTTAACTTACCACTTAACCATGGCTAGATATAGATACAACATTGTGGAGCCAAGACCTTTCCATTGAGCTGAGAAGTCTACAGTGTAGGTACCCCATTTTGACATTGTCAGAAAGAATCTTCCTGTGGTCAAAGAAGATCAAAGCACCATAGTTAAAAAGGATTTGGGACACAACTCACCTTCTCTCAAGATTTGCTCAGAAGAATTATGGTACAGACTCCATTCACTCTGTCATCAACAGGATAAGTACCTAGGCACTGATACTAAGAGTAGGTAAGAACAGCTCTGCATTTGGGGTCACTCTTCCTATTTCTCTGATCAAGCAGCCATTCTCTGAATACATCTACTGAACACCAAGTGAAGCAGGATCTGCATAAAATGCAGTAGGAATTTCTTTCATTTAGAGGATATCTGGAAGAACTGCCTTCCATTTTACAAGAAACCAGAGCACACCTGCACATTATGAAAGAATAATTTTCTGAGAACTTCTGAATTCATGTCCCCTAGCTCTCCAGGTATCAGGTCATATGAGTCAGCTGGTTTGGAGTCCATCTTGAGCTTTCTCTCTGAATGAAATTGATATTAATTCTGAGCTTTTTCCATGAACTAATTTGATAAGAGTGCAGCTTCCTTAAGACATGCTCAGCCTCTGCCAATTTCAGTCCTGACCTTGCACTGAAAGCTTCCTACCTAGACCCTATATAACTTCTCAGCTAATGCGTTATTATGCCATGGGAGTTTCTGAAGAATGCAGGGCCTAATTTGGAATTACCCCTTGTTAACAGATTAAAATTACAACAGGCAAAATGAATAATGATTTCTGTTTTCAAAAAATCTCATTAAATGCTACACTACAGTATTGTTAGCCATAGTATCACAAAACTTAGTAGAGAAATGTCACAAGACTTTAAAATCATTACTGATGCCTATTCCACACTAGGATATTTTAAGGGTTATTCTGTTGCACTGATTAATAATAGATAGAACACATTAGAGTGGTTTTATTTACTCAGGTTTCTCTCACATGAAACTAATCCACACATATATTATTGATAAATACAGTACACCTCTCCAGTTCACAGCATCTAAATTATGCAGAACTAGGAACAGCTGAACAACTAATATACGTAACTGTTTATCCTCATAGATTCCACTGCATTTGTTGCCAGCATACTTGGTGAACTGCAGTTTTGAGTAAAATCTGTAGTTTTACACATATCTGTGAAGTTTTTCCTTAGGCACTACAACATTTGGCATTCAGATCGATACCACTCTCATTACTCTTTTGCTTAGGTGAAATATACTAGAATTAACTTAAATGTGTACAGAAGCATCAATTGAAAGCAATGATGAAGCCTTATAAAATTAAAAAGTTTTGCAGTATTTTAAAGTATATTGATTTGCAAAAGTTTCAGTAGTGCGTTGCACTACTGTTGTTCTAGCAACAATAAATAATCGTCTACCAATGCTCACTCCTGCCATTTTTTTGGTGTTTGTTTTTTTTTACACAGCAGTGTTTGTTTTCATCTAGGAACTAAATACAACATTGCCAAGCAACATCTCTCAACAGTTATGAAGTATTTAGCACAATATTCACCTGAGAGCGTCACCTAGAACAGATTTTCAAAGCTATAATCTTAGGTTACATTTGCATTGGGTTTCCAAGAGAAAGTATGAGTTTTCCTAGGCAGATGCATGAGGACAAATTCACCTCATCAGTTCACTTAATTTATGTCTAGAATGAATTTGAGCTACTCTCTATTCAACTATGTTGATTTAGACTTTGCATCTTCAGCTTTATCTTGATGGAAATCATTGCCTCAGAAAAATCCCACAGAATATTCAGTATTTAGTATTATAGTATTACAGAGAAATATGCAAAATTTTGAATAAAGGTCATTGTACACTGCATGGTCTGCCAGTTATAACTGGACAGTTTAGGTGGACAATTCATAAAGCAAATGATGTACATTGTGGGATTTGGGAATTTTTTGATCACTGAGTCAATATAAGTATGAGACGAAAGCTTAAAACCCTAAAAGCAAGCCATTCTTCAAATACTGAAATCTAAATCCCATTTTATTATGCTGTCAATGAACTGCTGAGATTCTCCTTTGCTTGTTAACATGATAGCAGACAGATGAGAAGAAATAAAAAGTACTGGCCTGTGAAAGGCAAATCAAAAGGGGAGATTGAAGGGATTTCTCGAGTTACTCAGGTGAGTCTTTAAGCCCCAGCCAGTGACCCAGCCAGTGGTCAGAATGGTGCAGGTTCCGTTTGGTTGCTCCAAACGCTTAGACACGGTATCCAATTGTCTGTTCAAAAGGCTGAGAATTTGCAGTTTCTTTGTAAGCTTACTGCACAATAAACAAAAGAAGGGAATTTGATACTAACTAAACAGAGAATGAATAGTCAATAACATTGTATAAACTTTTTCAAGTCACAAATCTTTATACAGCAGGAGTAACTTTGCATGTACTGGAGTCTTTTACTGCAAAGGTTGCTTTTTGGTTTTGTTGCTCTCTCCCTTTATTTTTTAGGTGTAAAATGTATTTCTCTAAAATGAAACCCTTACGTAATGGCAGTTAATGGCATCAAATTCTTAACTTCTATAATATAAAATAAAGGTAAACCACAGACTATATATAAATAAAAGTGAATGAAGAAAACAGAGCACTATGGTTACAAAGATACTTCAATATTCTGCAGAACTGCAAAATAATTATTTTATTACTTGCAATGTGTGTGGTATAGTGTTTATGAAATAAGTTATCCCAGTAAAAAACCCCCACTTTTTTCAGTTGTTGGATCTCTAATTCTTAAAGTCAAAAAGGCATTCAAAGTACCACAACCAATATTTTGAATAAAGGGTTAAGATATGTAACAAGTTCCATGCTATCATATCTCAACAGCTATCAAACAAGGTGGCATGTAAAGAAGAAACACAGAGGACAAAATGCAAACACAACAGTATTTATGCAACAATTTTGAGCTCAGAATTTATAGACCTAAACCTGAATACTCTTACAGTGGAAACATTATTGTATGCATCATGATGTGTATTTCTCAGAATGTGTTAGCTGCTAAGTTTAAGTAATACCTTACATGCCCTTTTTGTAACTTGCAGAATTAGCTTTATGAAACTCAGCTGTTCAAAATAAAGCCTGGAATAGCAGTGCCATCTAGCATATTAAAAAAAAAAATAATCAAAAAACAAACCACCACTAAAATCTCTGTGCACTTACAGAATTAGTAGGTTAGCATTTATTGAGACTATCAATCTTTGTAATAGATCTATGCATCAAGTCATAACCCTCAAGTGAGAAACAGGACATGTTTTGATAATCAGCGTGTTACTAAATATAAAATCTGTACACGTCACAAACCATCTGGACTATAAAAGTGTCAGATAAAACTTTTTAGCCTTTGAAATAGTTGACCTGTTACTGGGAAGAAGAGGGCTGCATTTCCTCAGGCAGGGTTAGGTTATAATACATGGACAGTATGAAGCTTTTATAAAGATGGGAAGAAGTGACAGCAAGAGGTCATCTTCTTTAAGCCATGTAAAATATATAGAAATTTTTAGGTGACCAAAGAAAATATTTGCTTATGCCAGTAAAGAGAAACATCTTCTTTGTGTGGCTTGATAAATGAATTCCTCATTCTTAAAGCTAACACTTCTGCTTTGCTCAGGTATATATGTTGACATGTAACAATACATATGAAAGATATTCTTTCGCTCCTCTTACAGAGTTAAAAGTCCTAAGATTTGCAAAAGTATAACAGCAAGCAAAATTTCACCCACTTTTATTATTTGTTGGACAGAATGAATTGCTTGGCATTGCATAAGACAAAACATGAAAACAAATACTGCCTCTCAAGGCATACAATATGGAAGACAGTCTCTGAAATGACAGGATGTACTGGGAAGCCTTGAAACACAGTCATCATCATTGTCAGGATCAAGCCTTTAGGAAGAACTTGAGTGCAAACAAGGATGGGAAGTCACTGTAGCATAGCAGAAGGAGTTCAGACAAAGCGAAGTGAGATACTATTACAAGCTCACATACAACAGCCCCTTGGCACAACAGTGTATAGACATAGATATAGACTCACATCTTTGCCTCACAGCTAAGAATAATTTCTATATTGCATAAAAAAGAGTAATCAATAATATCACAAGCATGAAAATTAGATTACTAATATTTCAGTTGAAAGACCCTGAAGAACCATTAAACTTAAAAAAAAATTATTAATATTTTGATGACTGTCAAATAGATTTCATCTGCCACTACTTTGAGCTGTTCCTGTGAATTTTTGTGTGGATGTTCCCTGAGAAAAGTTTCATTGCTCTAGAACTGTGAATTTAAGATACAGTTTGCAATACCCTGTATTGTACTGTTTATGTTCATTAACAAAATGCTTCCCCCACTCCAGCTAAGTTTCCTTGGTATGTAAACAAAAATAGAATGCAAAGACTTAAACAAATACCTCTGAAGCGAAACTAACCCCATCAAGTCTAGATGCCCAGTCACCCAACTCAAATAACCGATGTGTCTAGTCTATGACACACCACCAGCAAACTTCGTTTTCCACAGAAGCACATAAAAAATAAACCAATCAAGAGACAGTTTAATACAACATTTTGTATCTGGCTTACTTGTGAAAAATAAGCCAAGTTATATCACTGTAACTGTTTGGCAGACACTCCACAGTCACCTGGAACTATCTCAAAATCACTGCTCTCCTAGTGGCTCCAGTAGAAAAGTGCTATATCTAGATACATCTTTAAGTGATCTAGTTCCAGTAAACAAGTGCCTTTTATCAGTCAAAATCCACAATTTGTGATTATCCACAGGTTACAGCTGGTAGTACGTAAGGTTTTGTGAGCTTCAGTTATAGCATAGCATTCAGATGAGTTAGGTACAACACTAAATACATATCCATGATATTATCATTTCCATGTCAGGACTTGGACTGTTTGATTGTTTATTTTTCCAAAACACAAGGGTTTTTTTCCTGGACAGAAATATTACTCTATAAGAATAGTTGGTTTTGAAATATATCTGCAGTACTTTCAACTTACTTTCAGCAAGTTTTAAAGAAAGAAGTGGAAAGGGAAACTGCAAGCACTGTAGTCTGATAAAAGGATTTTAACTTTGTTAAAAAAATATACAAATGGTGGCAGCATGCCGTCTGTTTTCCAGTACAATTGCCCTAACCTTGGACCTACTAACAGAAAGGAACAACATGCACTTTGAAAGGGAGTCTAAAGGAAATGTGGGAATGGAGACATGGCATATGTTTTACATAGCTCCCTTCTGCCCTCAGTTGCTTATTTCAAGCTTACTAGAAAGGAAATGCTATGAGGTGGTAACCCAGAGGACATTTCATTTTCACATTCTTTCCAACTTTCTGCTTAAGTGCAAGTTAGTATCTTACCTTTTGGCTGTGTTTTAAGAAAATTCTGTTATCCCTTCTTGTTTTATTATTTTATGGTGGGCTGGTGTGATTGAGAATTCATCCCCACTAGGTGAGTTTCTGCTTATAGACCTAAGGTGGCAAGGCACTTTGTATACACTACTGTAGTTATTTATGCAGATCACAATTCAGAGGACTCATCACATTCCTGCAGAGCTCAAGGCTTGATATCCCATTTGTTAAGCATCATCCATTTAATTTAAAAGAGTAAGAATTTTTCCAAAGAAAACCAGCAGCAGAGAATAAAATACAGGGGATGTGGGGAGGGGGAAATACTTTGACTGGCAAACCACAACTAACCCACTAGCACAAAACTGATTAGCTGCCTAAGGCCACTGAAAGCATAGGCACAGGAGGTTTTCCTGAAAGAAGGAGGGGCTACCTTGATCTTTTAATTTATAAAGGGAAACCACACACCCAGGTGTTGCCACTCTGCTCTCTAGGAGCAATTAGGACATAATTCTGGGATGTTTATTTTGTTGGGTTCAGAGGTCCATGCTGAAAGATCAAAAAACACATAGTCACTCAGTAAGCTCCATGCTCGTGATGTTTTTCAATTGGCTTTCGTGTTGGTATTTGTCCAGTTATTTGTTTGTTTGGAAAGAAGAAACAGTGTCTTTAAGTGGGACTTGGGCTACAACACGGCAAATCGCTCCTTCATGTTAAAGTTGTATTTTAAAGGAAAAGAAACTTGAAATGAACTATGTGCCTGTAGAGTGAACAGCAGCCTTCGAGTTAAAGGTGTGTTTTTAAAACTGAAAACAGCCAATCCTTTCTAGACTAATCCACTTTTAGTGAATACTTTCTGACTTCAGGTATATTATTATAAACAAACTTAGAAAAGAGATTGACTTTGTATATTTTAAACCAGTAACGTGCTTCAGAGGCTAGAACAAGTCTGATTGTTATCTATAGAGATGTATAACAGAAAACATATAGCCATCATTACAACAGTAAGGGACTCTTCTGGGTAACAGTGATATCAATGTCACAACCAAACTTGCACAATTCCTTCTGCAGCTTTCCCAGAATGGAATAGTCAAGCCTGCATGGCTCTTCTGATCCAAACTGTGCCAGCATGGCAAAGAAACCTGGGCAATATTTCAAACAAGCAATTAAAAAAATGTTTCTCAGGCTGTCAGCGCAGAACCAATAGTCAGAGAAATAGAATATGCTGTGACATTGCCAGTCTCTGGTATCTCAAATCTCTCTGAAGATTTATAGGTGCTGTCCTAATTTTGGTTCAAGGATAAATCTGATTGTAACAACTTAGATGGAATATAGTATTTAAAGGACAGTTACTTATGTAATCCACCCAGGAAATCTAGGTCCCTCTGTGGGACAAGAAATACTATCATACAGATATGCAATTTTTGTCTTGGACAATCTTCAAGCAAGAGATTCTTTCTCTATACTACATTGCTGGGTGGTTGATCTGTCATCAACTACCCACAACAGGGAAGGAGAATAAAAATAGCCATTCTTTGCGACAAATTTCTTTCCAAATCTTTCAGATTCTCTGTCAATGCGTTTTCTGAGGCTACTGGTCTTGCAGCTACAGTGAACCTTGGCCAACATTATGGCAGGCCAGCCATACAGTGGAAACTTTCTGTACTCTTGAGATTGGCACAGAAAGATGTCAAAACTCGCCAACAATCACATTGTTGCAACAACTAACACCAGGCTAGGATACTGCAATCTAGTGTCTACTTTTTAAAGACTTTTACATAACTTATGTGATCAGCATTGTGCGAGCAGAGTTTCTTTCAGTGTATGAACTTAAATCATGAAGACTATCAAAGCAGCACCTACCTGTCACATGTTGCAATATGGCAGCCAAAAGCATTAGGAAGGAATTAATACAGGGTGCTTTTTTCCCTGAAATATTCTGTTTATATGTAATGTTTGCTGACAATTAATCTTACTTCAAGATAAACTGACTGTTTGATTTTGTCTTCATTCTTTAGAAATTTCTTTTTCATAGAAAATGTTTTCATAGAAAGAAAACAAAACAAAAAAAAAAAAGCAGGTCTAACACCCCAAACTTTCAGAACAGCCATTAAGTCTAGGTATGTTGTTTCCCCTTCCCTTCCTTTCCCTTCCTTTTTTTATTTTTCAAGAAAATGAAGCAAGTGTGTTTTTCTAAAGGAAATGGCATATGAAAAACTGGCACTGGGAGATCTGATTCACTGCAATGTCTTCTTCTTCCACTCCATTCTGACTAACACAAGGACTAGTGATGTAGAAATGTCAGCCTTCATTTTATGGTATTAATATTTCCCACAGCTTTGATACTCTAAAACAAAAATTACAATGGAATAAATTCTTCTATCTTTAGCTTCAAGGAAGAAAAATTACAGTCTTCTATAAGATTCTCAAAACTCATTTTTCTTCCATCAGAACTAAATGCTAATTTGCAATGGTACAGATAGGAAAGAGAAAAAATTGTTTCTGAATGCATCTGTTGGTTACGAACACAAATTAAGATGAGTTTTTTTCCCCATTTTAACTGATGGAAAAGCTTTAAATCTCAAAAATTTTAAGAGCAGAAAATAAAACATGTAAGTTTCAACATTTCATCCAAAAGTGAATGTCTTGAACTTAGTTACCTCTTATATAACTGGAATGTATTTTCACTATTTCAGTTTTTATTTTTGGGGAGTAAGGCTATTGTACAGATTCATTACTTTCTAACCCAAAAGCCAGTGAATGTCATGCTTGGAGTGTGTTCCTCCTCAAAGTGTTGAATAGAACCCACTGTTGGTGGCTTCTGGAAAGTGACATTTAACCACAAGTTACTGTACTAGCCACAAGAATTATGTGGAAGATAGATATGGAAAGAGAAGCTTTCTGTAGCATATATTAGAACACAAGACAGATCTGATAGCTATAAGTTATCTGATAGCAATAGTTATTCCTAGCTCTATTGTTTACGAAAAAAATAGAAACTTCATCAATAATGGGTGTAAATTTTATTTCATGTTTTAAAGAAAGCCTACCATGTGCAAAGATACAGAACTGCAAAGCTGATAGTAATTTTTTAAAAAGAAAGGTAAATGACACTACATGGGAAGAAAAAATTTGCTGCACAGACAGAGTAGCAAACTCAGCTTCTGGAAATTTGGCTCTTATCTCTGCTACTGGCCCTCTGGATTTCCTTGATTGCCTGGATTGCAAGTCAGTTCCTTTGCTTGTACCTCACCTCTGTAGAATGTAACATGGATTTTCTTTTAAAAACATTTTGAGATCTCTCAGTAACGCTCTCACGGTTAAATTGTATTGTTTTCATACTTTGCCATGATCTTGATACCAAGCTTGGAGGAGTGACTGGCACCCCAGAAGGCTGTGTGCTGCCATCCAGCGTGACCTGGACAGGCTAGAGAGATGGGCAGGGAGAAACTTGACGAAATTTAACAAAGGTAAATGTAAAGTACTGCATCTGGGAAGGAACAACNTAGTATTAACATGAGGAGGAACTTCTTTACAGTAAGGGTGACGAAGCACTGGAACTGGCTGTACAGGAGGGCTGGAAGTTATTCATATGTTACAGTAATGCAATAGTGAGTCTTGAAGACTTTAAATGTTGTTCACTTAAAATCAAAATCACCTAGCAATTATTATGGGGGGGGCAAATCAGTACTTAAAGCAAATGTCATTTTTAATCTGGGGGAAATCTGAATCCTAGAATGCAATGGATTATTAACATTCTCTTCATTCTTTTTCCCCCGAGAGAGCAAAACCTCTATATAAATGCTTATAAAACCCTCAAGGATTAGAAATAAAAGTGAAAGCCTTTGGCTTCTATGTTGTTTATTTTTTCACTCAAACAAGATCAAACAGACACACTGTCTGACAGGTATCCAGCACACTGTGTAAGATAGACTGCTAAATCAAATTCATGGTGGATGTGCACACATGACACAAACATATTTCACTGGATGAAACATAGGAAAAACGAAAAAAAAAATCAGCATACACTGAATGGGTATTAATTGCTGTCTTCCTTAGTCTGCACTGGAAATTTCCAGGGAATTTCTAGAATTGCCATGCCCTGACTTATTTTCTGCAGTTTGTTTAGTGCAGAAAACCCACACAGAATCTGTTGAAATCAGCTGCCCAGAATCAACTGAAAATTGAGTCATGTTTGTTTTCTAAGTTTTGCAGAATTATAGTTTTATAAAGAGCGGATCCTCAGAAAAAGAAATGGAAAATAAATTATTGTGAAAGGATGAGAAATCTCGCTCAGTTCTTGCTTATTCTTTAGTTTCACAGAAGGTATCACTTAGGAATGCAAGCAGTTTTTTGACGTTTTCATCAAGATCTGTTTTATTCAACATTACAAAAACTACAGGAAAAGAATCCAGCAATCATCTACACTAACCCCTGCATCAGATCAGGTCCACCTAGAACTACCCAACAATTTTCTTTGAAACTTCCCATGAAATAGATCATGCAACTTGTAATGTTGGTTTCTTGTCATGCTCATCTAAAGCACCAGACATTGTGTCCATAATAATGACCTTCTCCTGAGATGATACATAACAGCTTGTTTGGCAGTCTTCTTCTCAGTTATGAGAATGGTAGCATTTTTAAGACTTAAAAAAGTGCAATGCAAAAAATTTTTTTTTTATTCTCCTGTTTTGGGTAGTGTTTAATCTCTTAAAAATCTTAATAATCTCACTCCTGACGCCCAGATTTCTGCAAGAAGAATTCCACACTTGAGCAACTTCTGTTAATACGCAGGTGCTTAAACATAGGCATAAGAAATTGTCTAGATGGCTGGCAAAAGGCTAGAAGTCCTACAGGGCCAAGGCTAGTTTTGCTTAAAGATTGCTAATAGATTAGAGGGTTTTATTTATGGGTAGTGTTTTCTGTGTCATGAATTGAAGAGCTGACTTGCATTTATTTCCCTAACCTTAACCTCAGTAATTATCTCTTCATATATATGGCTTGCACATTTGCTGCTGTTGTAGAGGACAACACTTTTTACACATTAGCTGATGTTAACTGGTTTGCTCTTGACAGAAATCTAGTGTGGACATAATCATTCCTGGTGCCAGGCTGCTCCATATTCCAAATTCTGTTCAGTATTCAGAAAGGACATATACACATGTCAGCCATCAATCAAAAAACTGGGGAGACAACATCATAGCCTTCACTTCTCCACAGCTGCTCCATGGCAGGAATAGAATAAGCTGTTTTGAGGGTCCATAATACTGTGCATTTCTGCACAGATCTTCACAGACAGGTTTCCATTTTGGAGGATGTATGGCTTTTCCCTAGCTCCCCTTTCAGGATACTAAGCAATTGCAAGAGAATGGAAGGGTATTCATTCTGCAGCACACAAGGGAGCAACTTGTGCTGTACAGTTGTGCCTATGTCCCAGTCTTAGACTTCTGAAGGACCACTTTTTAGTGAAAACTCTAGAGAAAAAAAAAATGTTTTACTTCCTTCACCCTGATCTCCACAGAGATTTGACTTCTGGTGGCTTATATGATAATGTCAGTTGTTGACAAAATTGAATGTATCTTTTGGTGCATGCCTGACACAAGAATCAACAAGCAATACTGACCTGGGACAGGCTGAAGCAAGGTCACCACTGTTTTGTTAAATCATTTGTACAACAGACTACCAGAAATTCAGACAATATTAAAAGCAGTAGTGTTGAATGCAAATCTTTTTACCCCTGTATCATCTGTGAATATTGCAGTTTGGCCTGTCTATTCAGCCCTTCTATATACTCTCTTCTGCTTAGACAGCATTTTGTATTAAGTAGTAGTTTTCACAGACAGCACTCAATATTTGCTACAAATTAGTGGCTTGCTCTTTGTTGTTTATATTTCTGTCATTCAGATACACAAAAAGGGCTCCAATATTATATTCCTTTCCCAATGATCATGTGAATAGGATGACTTGGTGATTCAGGGCTAGAAGGAATACCAGAGGCAAGGCAGCAACACAAGCAGAGTAGAAGAGAAAGAATCACAGAATCACAGAATCACGAAGACTGGAAAAGACCCCCAGGATCATCAAGTCCAGCCTATGACCCAATACACCCAACATCTAAACCATGCCACTCAGTGCCACATCCAATCTTTTTTTAAACACCTCCAGGGATGGTGAC